>CM073771.1:115108049-115252309 GCA_037158775.1 Hetaerina titia
CCTCATATCTATGGCCTGGATAACAATTAAAACTTGTAATTTTGTGTGCCGTGAACAAATGCAGTCCAAAATGCCATTCGGTTTCAATATTTTGGCATCACAAAAGAGTAAAGCCGACCATTGCAGCGTTCTCTCGCAAGAAACTTATCGCGAGGGTATTGCTTTTTTTGTGCGTGGCCATATCTCATTGTTAATGCCTGAATGGCGCCTAATTATTTTGAACTTAAGCCTCGGAATCGATATCGTGTTTTCCTCGGCTTAATGTCAACTGCCACATAAAGATTCCCTCTTTGTTTTTTTAACGAAATACGCCTTCGTTTGTATTTCCGAGCCACGGGACCCGAAGGCCTGGTCGTTAGCACCCCCCTCGGCCTCATTATCTTCCTCCCCTAAACCCAATTCCCACCCCCTTGCCCTTCAACCCTCCCAAGCCTCCTAGCGCCCCTCTTTTTTTTCTCTCCGTATCACGCACCAATCGCATTGATGTGCTCGCATTCGTTTCGATGCACGCTTTGGGGGACGTGTGCTCGCAGCAACGTGAGTTCCCTTTAAGAGAGGCCCCGAAACGAGCGTAGTAATGCCCATCCGACCGATCTTTCACGCCAGCCCCACCCAATGAGTCGGGGCTGGTGCGGTGACTTTTCATTCGGAGGATGGTCAATGTTAAATTTGTTTCAAAAGACTAAAACCAACCTGTGAACGACGAAATTTACAAAAAATCAGACTTATTTGGTTATCAATAAGATGTTATCTAATGGGTTTCTAGAACGTTCGATTAATTTTTTTGTGAACATTTTAACAAATATGCTCCGAATTCAAGTTACTACTAGTTACAACAGTAATGGGTGTATTGGATCATCATGAGGTTGGTTACATTTTGGAACTAGATCGAGTGGAACGTACAGCAGCTAGGTTTGTGAAAAGTTGTTATGAAAAAGGCAGTCATGACACTATTGCAAGATTTAGGTAGTAGTAGTGTATTGAAGGGAGGCGAGAGACATCTAAGGTCATTTGTGCCATTAGGGATGGACAGGAAAAGGATGAAGGGTGGAGAGTCCCGGCGTCGGCATTAGCTCACTCTTAACGAAAGGCACCAAGGGGTCCGCAGCTCAACGTCCCATCCGACGGACGGCGTACTCACTCAAAGTGCTCTCAACAAAGAACCTCAAGATCGATATGCCACTTAAAATATTCGACGCCGCGAGATTCGAACACGGTCCCTACGGGTGGGAAGCCACTACGTTAACCACCGCATCATCTCGATCCCCAAGAACTAGGATGGGAGCCACTAGTTGACTGTAGGTTTCAATACGGGAAATATACCGCATTGATTTGAGGAGAGGTTACTTATCTGAGGAAGTTAAGGACATATTACAGGCTCCGATTAACTTACTACGGTAGATCAGATCACCAACGTAAAATCGGGAGATTTATTGTAGAACGGAAAGATTTAAAATTTCGTTTTTTTCCTCGAACCATTAGAGATCATAATAGATATGACAGTAATTGCGTAGGATAAAATTAAAATTGGCAGTTTATGTCTTTGGTCCATATCCTGCATGTTCATTCCAGGATATTTTTTCAATTGGCTCATACTTTTAGCATTTCTACAGCATGATTCGAATATATGTATTCTGCTATCAAATATTTTTGCATACGACTGCTTTACTTTGTGTGATTGATTTTTCCGAGTGCATGGACAAACTAATATTTGTTTAGGGGTAATATGATTGCGGTTGTGCATGCATGACTGTAGACCTAACACCGTCCCATGCCAATGTAGCAACTTGCGGGGTATTGCGTAGATGTAATGTAATTGTCTTGTCAGTAACGACGGCTTGCTAGGCCGTAGACATCTTTCGCTATTAAAATTTTCGCTCCAACCGCGACAAATCCGTTTTCCATTTCACGTTCCCGCATCCCGACTTCGTCGATGCGTAATCGTGAAACGAAATCGCCAACGGTGTGATGGCCCGTCGAATGGAAGGGATTCGATGCGGTCAATGCCCATTCGAGCGATTTCGTATTTTCACGGAAGGTTAGCGCCCGTGCGAATGATAGTCCCGCGATGCCGAGGTTGGCCACGTCACAAATCGCTGGGGAACATTTCGAGGTGGGAGACTCACTGAACTGGAAGCCATTATGCTCCTGTAAGCAGCTCATGTATTCTTCGTGCGGCTCCCGTCCTTGGCTTCCCATTATAATCTTTGAAGCTATCTATTCCCCCAGAGTAGTTTTAAAGATTAGGATGAATTTATTTCAGGTTTGTTGTGGTTTTTGTAATTCCAGAAAATACCAGGTCGGTCCCAAAAGTAGTATGACTTATTTTTTCCCGGATAAAACGGACGGATCCTCGGATATTTGCGGATTGCGGATCGGTTCGTTGCGAAACTTCTATGACTTGACCTCGTTACACTCCTTCATGAACCGGTTATTTTAACAGCGCCACACCAACAAATTTGAGGTGAAACTGTGCAAAACGGGGAAACTCATCACGTGTTTCAAGGAAACTTATGGTGATACCGCCATGGGTAGACCGGGTGTCGTTGAGTGGCACAAGTTGTTTCGGGAAGGTAGAAAAAATGTTAAAGAAAAAATTTCAGGAAGCCCTTCGATTTCAAAAATTGACGAAAATCTTGCGAGATTTCCGTTGGACAGGGATCGCAAGAAGCAAGTGTTCGCATAGTTAATGATAAACTTGGCATCCCAAATAGTGATGTGCATCGAATTGTGACCGCAAACATGGATATGAGAAAGGTGTGTTCGAAGTTGGTGCCGCGGGTGCTCTCGGACGAACAAAAGGAAACTCGCACGCGGATCTGCCAAGACCTTCCGACCATGCGTGTACGGATCCAAATGTTTTCGACAATTCCCCACCAGACTTCTTCCTCTTCCCCCCATCTCAAACTCGTACTGAAAGAACGTCACCACGGCTCGGTTGAAGCGTTACAACAGGTCGTGACAAGGGAGTTTAACAGCATTCCTGGCGCCGCTTTCCAGAAGGCGTACAAGGCGTGGAAACCCCGCTGGCAGCGATCTGTGGTCGCATAAGGTTGCTACTTCGAAGACTTCTGATTGAAACTATCAATTCTTGCAGTGCATTTTTAAACGACTCAGTCCTACTACTTTTGGGACACGCCTTGTAATATATTTCTGCGCACGGTTCCGAATACTCAAACAACGTGAAAAATGAATTATTAAATGATACTAAAGACCCATTCCTTGTTTGTGTATGTTAGGGCTGATTCTAGAGTGATTTGAAAATATTTCATTTGGTAATCTGTGTTTGTACTCATCCCTCCGGTAGATGTGAGAGTGGTGGTGTTTTCATCGTTAGCTGTGGTCTGCAACCAATACTTAAAGATCTTCCATAATCTTTGAGACCGAGTGAAATTCATTCTGTTTTTCTTTCTTATTTAAGTGTTTTACTCCCAGAGTAATCTTCTGTTTGGTAACTTTACCCCAAAACTGACCCTCGGGATGCACTTTTACAATTTACTCGCATTTTTGCGATGCATGCCACCCCAAGAGTATGTTAAGAAAACCAGTTACCATGGTAATAGGTGATTATACCATTCGGGTGCATAATAAAACATTTTATTTTTGTATTGGTAAATTGGCTGTTCATATCGTTTTATCGGTGCCATCATCACGAGGGTTGCTCAGGAAAAAAGATCCCTTGTATCATGCTAACCGGCTTTCAATTCCCTACATTCCCTACATATTCCTTTCTCCTTTTTGTTACACTCGAGGTACAGGTCATGGGAGGCAACATGTATTTACTCTGCGCCAATGCCAAAATCATACGATTTGTATTTATCAAACCGATTAAGTTTCTCCGCGTAATCCGATCGTAATCTCCGATCATTCATCGTATCCTTTCCTTTAGTTCAGTGATATTTTTCAGAAAAATAGGAATCGTGTCTCCGTACTCAGTTGAATTCGCAAGAGATTGTAAGAGTTTAGATCCTTCTGGGCGAGTGAACCTCATTGATGAAGCTGAATAAGAAGAGGGGACCGATTGCACTTCCTTGTGGGACACGTGTGGCTAGCGTCGCATAGGAACGAAAGGGGAAGATGGGTGGCAGGGAGGGGGTGTCGGCGGGTGGATGGACGGGTTGTCGGCTCGCAAAACTGATGGGATGTCCCCATGATCACGCCTCAACGGAGCGTAGCTCCAAGGTAACGCGCCATCAGCATCTGGGAGTCGTCTTCCGTTCTCACGCTTGGACCGAGATTACGGCTTTTTTTGCACCTCGGTCATCTTGCATTGCGCTCCATTCCGATGGAGAGGTGAGCAAGGCGGGGCTGGATCGGGGGACGGGTGTCGGTGTGTCGATTTGTTTTTACACGTGCCCCCTTCTCATCCTCTCCCCTTCTCTCTCTCTCTCTTCCCCTCCCCCCCTCTTGGTCCTCTCGGTGTTTGTTTTTATTGGGTCCAATCTTCGAGATTTGGGCAAGGAATTTGCAAATGCTCGATTGCTTTTTCGAGCAAAAAAATAACGAGTAAAAATTGAAATATAGGGTAGAATTAAGAAAAAAGACTTATTAAAACGGAATGAAATCTTGTACGTGGTGAAATCAAACTGAAAAAAATATTACTATGAAGATACTTACGGACGCCCTTGCTTAAAAAAATCAGGACTTGGTACGAAAATACTCGAGTGTAGAAATGTGAAATTTTTTTGTAAATTCAGATGAGAGACGGTTTAAACCTAAGTACTGTATTTTAGTGGTACCTATTAAAAACAGACACATTGTTTTCTTTTATTTTTGTTGAAAGAAGCGACCTTCTTTCGGATGAGAATTCAGGTTGTACATAACTCCCTATGCATTCTCAGATTGAAGACGGCTTAGTAAACTGAAAATCAATTTTCAAATAGTGTGTTTCCTTTTATTGTGTTTCTACTAGTGCATAGCATGTATCATGCCTTGTGTTTTTAAATATGTACTTATAAACGGAATAAAAGGCATTTGGAAGATATGAACAATTTAACGTAGTGTGAGGTTTTTGGGTGTCTTTTTCGGCAGAGCTGTGAAGTGCAGCGATGATCAGTTTGTGTCCATCCAAAACCTACTTTAAACAGTAGACTACTAATAAATAATAATATTGCATAATAGAGCAAAAATTAAAAAGAAGGAAATTAATGTTTGTTATTCTATTCGTAAATACAAGATTTGTATAATAAGTATCGGTAACAATTTTTTTCTGACATGTTCGTGAAGCTCTGAATCCAGACCGTCGATTTAAGTGTGTGCATGATCACGTATCGTATTGAGATTGATAGGATGACAGTGGACACCATTTTCATTTAAAATTTGGCAAAGCGAAAGATCTTCAATAAAATCGTCATGAAGGTCTATGGATAGACGACCAAAGGCAGAGTCGAGTGTCTGCATAGCGAAGACCTTCTGCAACGGCATCGCGACGGTTCCCCAACCCCTTTACAGTCCCGACTTGGAACCAGCAGCTATTTCCTATTCCTTATAAAATTGAAATCCTCCCACAAAGGTCACCACCATGGGGCCCTAAGCCAGGCAGTCAAGGAAGATTGCACGCTTGTACCCTTAAGAACCTTCGGTAATCCATCTGCCAGGGTATCTTCGAGTCGTGAAAAAGCCGCAGGCAAAAGTGCGTCGACTCTCAAGGGATGTAAATTGAAGAATGTTGAGGTATTGTAGCCATATCTGAAATAAATCAATTTTAAACGAAACTTTTTATACCAAACATGTGCATTCACGAGGGGACTTTTTGCAATTTGGTGAAAGAAGACACTTTCTTTCGATTTAAAAGTCATCCTGAAATTGTTTTTCGTAAATGGTTCACTCCCTAAGTTTGGCCACGGACTGAGTGCGCGTATCCCATAATACACATCTACGTATGGTGAAGTTCCTCCTATTTTATTTCAATCCAAGAGCATACGAACCGAATAACAATACGCTATCGCCCTCTATTTTCGCCGCATTAATTTCAATTTCCATGCGATTTATTGTCGGCACTTATCGCCACCGGAAAAGTTTCAATCAGCAGAGGGCTTAAAAATTTGAGTGGATAAAGAAGGGAAGTGTAAAATGCCCGGATTGTTAAAACAGTGTGTTCAATCGCGTACTTCGTTCCCATTACTGGCGCTCGCGTCGTTTGCTCTCCACATGTGTCATTACCCTTTCAAAGCGCCTTCGAGTCTGTCGAGTGGTGCATTCCTTATCGTTGCGATGTTTTCAAGATGATGCCTATGATGAGTGGAGGGATCATACACGTAGCAGTGCAAACAGAAATATGAAATGCTATAAAGCACTTGAGCGTGCGTTCAACTAAGTCGCCATGCACTCATTTCCTCGTTTCACTCCCGAGTTCGCTCCCTCTCTCTGCTATCGATCAAAGCATTCATCTTGGTACGTCTCTCTCTTGCGTGCACTCGGCTGAAAGTTACGAATCGATCTTCATCTACATCTTCATAAAACCCCGCAAGCCGCCGCAAGGGCGTGTGGCGGGGGGTGTTAGGTCACCAACTGTAAAAGGGAATGAAACCACATGCAAAATCAACACATACATGCAAACCTATATCCGCAGTGGCGTATACATTCATGCAATTTTTTTTCATTCTACACGCATGCAAATACATATATTATCATCTAACATACAATTGCATCTAATGATGCAGTAAGAAATTTATCCAACAACTGCAAGCTAGAATTTGGAAAGTAAGAAGGCGAAATTCCACTACCACATGTACTGTTACATCATTTAATGGAATTCTAATCCAGTCCTGCGGAAAGAAAGGGTTTTGACAACAAAACTCACGAAGTTAGTGTAAGTGCATGTAATTGAGCAGACCTAATCATTCCCTAGACGCTGAGGGTGGCAAGTGGGTTTTTTGCTATAATTAACCCTACAGCTGCTATCCCGTATTGTCCGTGAGACATCTCCGGATAGCAACCACCGTAATGAATGAATTTGGAACACTGTACGTTAACAGAGAGACGGAGGTTATTTCAGCAGATGCGACTTCAAACCGTGCTGTGCTTCCTTGGGTCGGTTCACAAATCAACCTGTGCTCCGTCTATGTCACATGCGTGACACCAAACAGCCCTTCCTTCGATTTCCTTTCAATGTCCTCTTTTATTAAGTTTAAATCTAAAGGATGGACTTAATCGAGAATGCTAAACAACAATATTTTATGTCATTATTTCTGATCTATCTATGTTTGAAGTCTATCCATTGTATGTCATTATTTCAATCGATTCACAAATTTCCACGACATTCAAATCTGAGCAAAAAGGAACAAAAATTTGAATGAAAAAGGAAAAAATTGAGATTTTAAATACGTTATATTTTGACGTCATTAAAAAGCGAAACGAATTAATCTTTATTTGAACATTTTGATTCACTTGAGAGTTCTTTTCAACTTGGGCCATTTCTTTAAATCTTCCAGCAAAATTTATGTAGATGCGGCTGCAAGAGCTGGCGACGCTGTGACCCCACGTAAATTAAGGATGTTTCAATTTACTCGGTAATCGAAACAGTCCATCAAACGTTTGCAGGACAAAAAAGGGCCATGCAGTTATGTCGAGACAAAATTTGTCGAGGAGGAAATTTTAAATCCGCAGATGTAAGCCATTATTAAATATTTGTAGTAGTAGTGTAGCGTCGAAGTGGGTCGCGGTCCAGTCCAGGGGTAGAGCGTTGGACTACTGCCCGGAGGGCATGGGTTCGATTTCCGGGCCAATTTATCTGGGGACCCTTAGCTCCAAGCTGTGTGATTTTTCGGGCACCAGATCTTCAGGAGAAAACATAGGTGGCACAGGGAAAGGAACTGGCCCCACCTACATTGGGAACTACGTGATAGAATGTGCATACTCGATTTAATACTTAGGCCTTACCCTCACCCATGACATCCCACTTACGGGGAATATGCGGAGAAGCTCACAATAAATTAGGGTTTATTAGAAGAGTATTGGGTAAATGTGATGATAACGCCAAAGAGAAATGTTATCTTTCGCTGATTAGGCCTCATTTAGAATACACTTCAAGTAGCATATGGGATCGTCACGAAGTTGGATTGACTGCAGAATTGGATAGCGTGCAGCGTAGAGGATTTGTAAAATTTTGTTATGATAATCTTGGTAGCGTATCCAAAATATTAGAGCTGCTAGGCTGGGAATCACCCACGGAGCGAAGGTTAAATTATAGATTGAAATTCTTGAATAAAGTGGAAGGGAATTTCTTTAGCAGTGATGTTGAAAATGTGTTATTACCCCATCTTACTACGGAAGGAGAGATCATGTCAATAAAATTAGAGAGATTAAGTGCGGAACAGATAGATTTAAGATGTCATTTTTTCCACGAACGATAATAGATGAGAATAACATTGTTCGACCGCGGTTGGGGTAAACTATTCGGGTCAAAATTATTCTGGTGTGTATTCATCCCCTGCCACACATCCTGGTGGTGCATGTCAGGGTGCTAAAAATAGAAAAAATGCAAGTAAGACCCAGACGTGGAACTTCACTTGCCGTCAGGCATAGTACCGGGTGAACTTCAGTACTTACCAAATCAACCTTCGGGTTGATAACTGTGTTTATCGTTTGTGTGCAGTCAAGTCGGTTTACGATTAATCCACAGGTCATTACAGTTTATTTTCTAAAGAGTATGCCATGACATATAATACCATAACAGTACACAGGATGTCTCTTTAGCGGTGATGATGAAAATTTATTATTAGCTCCATCTTACTGGAGATCATGTAAACAAATAAGAGAAATTAAGTGTAGAACAGATAGATTTAAAATGCCGTTTTCCCAAAAAATATAATGAATCAGAATAACGCCGACCACACTAGAAGAGAAAAGTATTCTGTGTCAAAAAAAGTCTGTTTGTTATCGCCTGCGACACATCCTAGCGGTGGCTTGCAGGACACCATTATACAGGGTTTGTATGGAAATTACAGAAATTCTTCTCTTCCCATGCAAGATTTGTATTTATGTGTATATCTTTGGTCGTCTTCTCTGTCCAACTTATTTCCTCTGTTGTTCTGCACACCCACACGTCAGTTTGAAGCAGCCTGCAGCCTTCTCTTCACACTCTTATTTCCCGAAGTCTGTTTGGCGAGTAATGGCTTCTCCAATAGGCTCTCTCCCCAACAGTGGTCCGGCGTGATGGGTTGGATAGTGCTTGACACTTTTAGCGGCACTCGTGGTACGTCTTCGAGACCTACAGCTGGGGGTGCTGCGATGCCCTCGCCGGGAAATCTCTCTCCCTCCCGACTCCATTGGGTGCGTGCTTTTGCATTTAGGGATTTGTGAGTTATTCGCTAATATTTCATGGTCGTGGGGTTACATGCACAACCATCCCTGAGAGATTGGCCCGAGGAGAGGACGAAGTCCCGTTTCCATAATCTACATCTACTATCTATGTACGATAATAAAATAATACTTGTAAATGAAAAGCCTTTAATATATTTATAATGACTTTGAGACTCTACCATTGTGAGTCCGATTTTCCGAGGAAAGAACAAAAATTTGCATCTATCTGTACTGGAATCTATCTCCCTTATCTTATCATTGTGGTCTAACCTACCTAAATAGTGTAGTTCCATAATAATTATGTCTAACTACCAGTGACTTTGTCAGCAATAGATACATGATTTCTATACACTGAATGTGACTGAATATGACATGGCATAACTGGTACTGAAGAAGGAACTACATGTTTTTTTACTCCCATTTTTTGCAACCTCTCCAATAGTCTTTCTCTCTCACTAAACGTAATATCTCCACTGTCACGTCTCAAAATCCTCTTTTTAAGGCCACTCTTCGCCTAATGGACCAAGTTTTTGAGGCGCCAGGCTGTGGCTTATCAATCGTTTCGTCGCGTCGTCACTTGGCGAACCTTTCATCGATTCCCTCACTTTGCTGGATATGGCATTTCTCCACTTTCGGCTCTCCCCCTGGACTTTTGATACCTCTGAATTATTTCACCAATCGCGAACGACCGTAGTTGAGAGTAAGAGTCAACATAGCTTGAGGTTCGCATCCAGGCCAAACCCGGCCTCCGTTATATAATGCAAGGAAAGCACTAGGCTCCCTCGGGCGTGTTTGTGTGAGAGAGAGGTGGGCATGATAGATGATTAATACGTTAACTTTCGTCTCGCAAGTCAAACGATGAAGGCCTTGACCACTGGCTCGACGGAGCCAGAGTGTACGCTCGCAAGTGCATTGCGCGGGGTCGCCGCGCTATGGTGGGTGGGGTGGAGGGCGTGCTGGAATTGTGTAATCGCTCTGCTCTGGTGTGATCGCCTCTGCGGCGCCATCCGACTGACCCGGTTAAGAGTTTGAGTCTCGAATCGAGGTCGAATTTTCATCTCCCGAGCGGCGATTTCATCCACGGAGTCGAAACCTTGAGGTAGTCCACTCATGAGAAAGGCTTCTCTTCGAACCGTAATCAATGTCAAACGGACTCGCGAGAGACCACGGCCGGCCGGGTTCAGTTCACGGAAAGCCTCGCCAACCCCGCGAGAGCTGCCATCCGAGTGACTCGATTCCTTTGAGCAATCAGTTCGGGTGGGATGAGAAAAGCGGGCTTTTCATTTGATTCAAACCTTAAATAATGTTAAACAATATCAACATTTCAATAATCTGCGGGAGATGCCGCAACAATAACTTTTACTTCAAGTCACGGATGAGGCAGATGGCAGAGGATCATGTCTCTAGGGGATGTAACTTCGTCTCCAACTGAGAAATGGAGCAGGAACAGGAAGGTTATAAGAGCGTATATCCTGGAGAAATGGGAATGGGAAACATTAGAAAAGGGGAAAACAACCAGAAAATTCCTATCGAACGTGAAGGAAAGAATGAAGGCAAACTTTAAAACTTCCAAAGAAATTGTGGAAATTTTGAGAGGGCACAGGGAGTTTAGATCATACCCCAAGAAAACAGGGAAATAAAAGGAGGGGACGTGTGGATGCATTATAGAGGAGTCCTTTAATTGCCCAATTAATGCCGAGGAAAGACGCGAACTGGAAGCTATGCTTGGATATATCTGCATAACGTCCAACAAATTGGGAAATATCTACACGAGGAACCGATTAGGAAAATATTGGATAGATTTATCAACAAAAAATACTCAGTGAGAACGGGGAGAAGGACAAAGTGGAAGGGCATGCAACTCATGTCCTGTATTTTGTTGCCAAAAAATCTGAAGGATTAACTTGCCCGATTCTAATCGAACGGGCCAAATTATTATTACTAGTAGTAACTTTTAACGGAGTCATCCGCTAAATGTGCATTGCAATGCAACAATTTCAGAGTGTAAAAATTATTCATTCGCCTTGACCGGAATTCGAATCCGTATCCCTTGATGTCCGGCCGAGTGCTTTAGCCAGTTAAGCTACCTCTTACACTCCTAATTTTTTTCTGATATCATCACTTGTTTAATAATTAATAAATATCGTATATGATGCTCGTACTTCGCCGGTACTTGTTCCATTACACCAAAACGTCATTATGAAAGTTCTGTGTTGGAACCAGAAGTTGAATGGCCATGGGTCAATAGAACTTGCTCCTTTTTACATTACATGCGTGCATGGCCTGCCTTGGTATGGTGAAGATCTATCGTATAGGTGGCTGTGATTCATTTTCATTTTTATTCCCTCCTTATTCGTATACGCGAAAACTTTTAAAGTGGGTAAAACTAGCACTTGTTCGGAAGTAAGTTTTCCGCTGGCTAGCATATTGATTTGCACACCATTTCTGTTTTTTATTGGATTGTTTTTCCCCATTCTTAACCATTTAAACGCACTTCCTCTCCTTCCCACTTGGTCCCTGCACCTCCTGCCGCGCATCTTTTTGGTGGATTGCGATGTATTAATGTAGATGTATTGATGATAGTTTCGAACAAGTGGACACTGTTCGGCTTGCCAGATGATTCGGTAAAGAGCCAATTCCAGTGCATATTTGGAGAACTTTTGAAGGAATCATTATCGTTTAGCTTTTGACATGAGACGCTTCACATTACAAGGCCGGTGCGCTGAAGATATTTGACGGTTCGTATAAAAAGTATCGTGAAAATTTTAGGAAAACTAGATTATTTCTGATATTGCTAAAATACCTCAAAATTCTTGGAATGTGGGTGTGGAGAAGAATGGAGAGGGTGAAGAGGACAGAAAAAAAACAAACGAGGGAGTGCTAGGAATGGTGGGCGAGGAGAGGGGATTGTTGGGATAAATCATAAGGAGGCAGGAAAAATGGATGAAGGGCGTATTGATCGGCAGAGGGATGTTGAAGACTGTGATAGAGGGGAGAATGCTAGGCAAACGAGGAAAGGGAAGGAACAGGATAGGGATGTTGGACGGGATGAAGGGAGGAAGGAGAGGACAGGACACGATGAAGGGAGGAAGGAGGACACAGAGATGAAGAGGGACTTGTTGTAGCGTAGAATGATGGGTTGTCCTTTTTTATTAGGAGAGTCAATGAATTGTCACTGTACTGTTTGATAGTTTTGTAGCTTGTGTCCGTCCAAAACCTACCTTAACCGGTAGATTACCGATAATAATACGAATACAAAATGCTGCAGTCGGGCTCAGCTCATCCTCGTACGCACTCATTGTTTACTTAGGGTAACACCCGTGTATGTCCATGGATTCTTATCCACATATTCTCGGATAGGGTTCGTGCAAATCTGTTTCACATAGAATATTTTTGTTTATTTATTCCCATCGTGCACAGATTTTACGGTATCCCAATTGTTCAATAATGAAGCCGACACGTTCCTTGGATATTCAAATATGGTTTGCGATACGCTTTTGAGCGATTCGCCGGTCATTTTGAATCAAAATTCGACGAGTCTTCGATGTTTATCGTCTATGGCAGTGATCGGACGTCCGCTACGTGTTTCATCAACATTTATGGCTTTTATAGGCTCTCAACCACGAAATTTTACCACCCATCGATTTACAGTAGACCTATCAACAGCATCATCACCATAAACATCCTTAAACGATAATGAATCTCAGTATGAGTCAATTTTTCAGCAGTTCAAAATTCGATAACAGCTCGCTGTTTAGCTCGTGTAAAACTAGCACTGGAATACGTCTCCATAGTTCCGCTTCTCAAAATACGAACACTGGATGAATGTAACGACCTCAAACCCGCGCATGCGTGCTAAGTGGGAATGTTACTTCCACATGCCACCAGGAGTGCTCCTGAAGGTCATGTTTTTTGTAGCCTAAAAGCCTGTGTATATTAGGTTTCAGCCAACCCTCGTACAATTGAGCTGATTACGTCAAAAATCACTTCCATCTCTTGAATGACGTCATTTGTGTTGTTAAATCACCAACCGCGCAACGGTTTTTTTATTAGCTTTTGGAGTACGAAAAAGTAAAAAAAAGGGCGGATGTGAAAAATTTTAAAAGCCATCGATCCCAGATACTCGTCGCATATTGCAAACGTGGCCTAATTGACACGGATTAGATCCTCTCTCCCACCCTTTCATTACATTTTTCTGCAACCCGTCCATCGAGGCCTTCTTTAAGGCTGGACCGCATATTCTTCTGATGTGTGTGTATTATGAAACGTTTGATATCGGTTAAACACCCAAGGACTTTATTTGATAATTTCGTGGCAGTTCCGTCATGCTGCCTGGTAGATGTTCGAAGGAAAACTTTAATCGGCCTGAGTGATAAATTATTCATGACCGACGACACGTATTACCGTCTTTCGTCATGAAAAGGAAATCCATGCGGAGAATATGATGTACTGACCGCATCAGTTATTTTTTTGATAGAAGGATCTGTGTGTATCGACCAAACCGTCGACGAACCTTGAAGCCTATATCTCTCAGACAATCGCCAAATAACTCGTGGCTTTTTCAATAAGGGTTTCGCCGAATACTCGACTGGGAAGTACCCCAACCCTACATATTTCCATCCCAAAATATCCCTCTAAAGATACGTAAAAATGCCTCAGTGCGATTAAACGCGCCATAGGAGATCTAATTAAACCCTTGCAAGGGTATCGTATTTCGTAGTTTTATTTCCCACGTGAATGTCTCCTTCTCTTGTGTGTAATTTCTCTTGAGCCAAGCTTAGGTCTCGCCGGAGAGCTTAGATTTCGCCAAAGCATTATCTGGTATGCAAGCGTATTTTTGGTAATTAAAACAAATTTCGAATACATGAAATGTTAAAAATGTATAATGAATCTTCGATAATTGGACAACGTTCGATACGATAATTATCAAATGATTATGGAATAACAATTTTCGTTAGGAAAGTATATCGACAGCCGTCGTGGGGCGGTGTCGGCCTCGTAAACTTCTTCATTTCATTTCCCCCCTCCGGGCAACAAAAGTCCTCTTCTCCCATTTCTTCCCCCGCCCCGGGCAGACCACTTCATCATCTCCCGGGGAGGAATTCCATTGGTGGCGGTGGCTCTCATCTTTTGTGCCACATTCGACCCGGACCCTCGATATATATTATGAGGCGAAGTGTAAGGGACCTTTCCTTTCTCTCCGCCATCACTTTCACACAATCCATTATTAAATCCCCGCATCCACCCTCTCTCTTTCTTACCCCCCACCCCCAGGCCCTCGCCCTCAGGCTCCACACCCCATTGCGCCCTTTGTCGTAATACAGTGAAGGGTATTGAGCCTCTGAATATTGAGTCACATTATTTTCATGGTTTTTCTAAACCGTACCGGGAAAATTTAATGATTTATTTGGGATATTTCTACAACGCCTCAACATTCTTCAAAGTACATCCCTTGAGAGTGTCCACTCACGGGTCAGCGGTTTTTCCACGACCAGAAGGCTCCTTGGTAGGCGGATTCCGGAATGTCCTTCAGGGAACGTGGGCAAGCTTTTTCGAAAGCACTTAGGGTGCCATGGTGGTGTCCTTTGAGAGATTGTGGATTTAACTTTTGGGAATAGGAAATGGTCCGTTTTATCCTAACTTTGTGCTAAATGTCGGGGTCGTCTTCAACTTGTTGCAGAAGGTCTTCGCAAGCAGTCACTCGACTCAGCTCTTGGTCGTCTTGTTTCTCCGCGAGGACTACGGGGTGATTTCTATCCTCCATTTTATGTTCACCCTCTTAAATACGCTCTCGTTTACTCAAGGCAGTTGGCGACAGGACAGGGCATTTGGTATTTAAGGCAATCTTGTCCATATATTTATTTAACTTCACGTGATTTCTTGATATTGAATGCGTGCAGTGAAACAGTTTTGATCATCTCATAATTCGATGCAGATGGACAGTATTAAATACAGATGAACCTGATGATTGTTGGTGTACCCTAAGAGACATGATATTACGGTAGATGGTCTCGTAGATGGTGATATTTCGATATACACGGTCACCTGTACAGAGAGGGTCCATGTTTCTTAGGTCCATTTCATTTTCCCCTTTCTACTTCACACCCACATCTCAAAACCTATCTCCGATCCTCTAGTCTCAGCGGGATTCTTATTATTGATCGATAATTAGTGTTCTTGATCGATATGTTTGCGATAATTCCCTAGTGCTAGAATATATATATATATATATATATATATATATATATATATATATATATATATATATATATATATATATATATAATTATATTTCTATTTCTATGTGTGAAATAGTATTTGTTCGCCGTATGGCGGGATTTCGTGTTTGAATGTATACATACTTGTATATATGTATGTGTGTGTGTTTAACCATAAACACAGTACACAGTAATCAACCCAAAGGTCGGTTTGGTAGGTGATGGCAGAGTTCACCCAGTACTAAGCCCGATGGCGTGTGAAATTCTTTTCTTTCAAACGATTTCCACCTTCTCGCACCAGAAACTGTGTTATTATTCCGTTTCTGTTGTTTCAAAATAAAATGTACGAAATTCTGTTTCCCCGCTAAAATATTCCCTTTATGCTTGTGAATTCAGACCCTGGACGTCAGCCAAACAAACGCACTGCCCAACTGAGTATGTATCCCGCCCCCTGGTTCCTTGGGACCCTCACCAATTTTGTTTTCTCAACCTCTGCCAAGTCTCCAAATTCTCCGGTGAGCTTCCTCTGTCCCTTCGAGCGCCCCTCCGTATCTTCTTTTGCATATTGATCATGGTCGCATGGCGTGTCCGCCCCCACCTGTGCCTCATATGAATTCAGAGCCCGCGCTTTTTGCGTGCCTAACTGCCGAAACATCGTCGTTCGTGTACAGGCCCTGACGAAGGCAATCGGCATGCCGCGTGCACCCCAGGTTAAGTTAACACCTTTCTCTCTCCCTCTCTCTGCGGTGCTCTTCAAGGAATGCATTTCCGATGAAAAGATTCATCATCTCCTCCTGCTTTTGCCAGATTACGGAGACGATCGTAAACTCTCAATTATTATTACCAACAATAATCGAGGTAGCAATTTAATTTTTATTTTTTATTGTTTAGACTTCTCTACAGTGTCACCATCCAGAGTTAAACATTATTCCATAGCTTTTCTTGACCTTTAGAAGGGCGTCATTGTAGAACTCAACAGAATGCGTCGAGCACTATTATGTCGCCTTTTGAATGACGTTATCTATGTTGTCAAATCAACGACCACGCAGTGATTTTTTTTTTAATTGGGAATAAGAAAAATAAAAACTTGGGGCGATATCGGGAGAATAGTGCGGATGTAGATCAATTTCAAAGCCACATTTCTTTGATTGCCTGTTGCGCCGGGTTTGCTCCTGAAAGGTGTGAGTAGCCGTGGACCCCAGCGTACTGACACCTCTCTCATGTGCAGTTCTTCGAGAATAATTGTCCGCACAATGCCTTAGTAACAAAGATCAGTCTCGTTTATGATATTTTCGTTCCTCTTCGGCCTTAAAGAATAAAGTCCTCCACTTGTTTCACTATGGAAGCATCGTCCGTGGGTGGCGGCCTTCCATTTATTGGATCGACTTCGTGGGACATGTGGACAACTTGAAAATTCCTTATTCACCACACAACTGTGTCAAATGAAGGTCTATCATTTTCAGAAACAGCCATAATTTCATTGTAGGTGTGTGTGTGTCGAAATATAAAAATATCCAAATACTAACATATACATACGTGTATACACACACACACACACACACACACACACATATATATATATATATATATATACACACACACACATTCAAACTTGAAAATCCCGCCATACGGCGAACAAATATTATTTTCGCACATAGAAATAGACATATAAGGAAAGGGGATAGGAAAACACATAACATAACCTGTGTTGGTCTGTTATGTGTTTTCCTATCCCCTTTCCTTATATGTCTATTTCTATGTGCGAAAATAATATATATATATATATATATATATTCATTCAAACAGAAATAGGTATAAGGAAAGGGGATAGGAAAACACATAATAGGCGAAGACAGGACATGTGGGGAAGGCGGTTTTTGAGCAGATCACGAAAGTAAAAATATTTCCCTATCCGGGATAGGACAATCTCTCGGGCAATATGTATCGGAGCACTTTGGCGCTTTATAAGATCGCAGATCTCAAGGTAAATCAGGTTTCCCTATTAGCTCAACTGGTAGAGCATCCGCCCGGAAAGTGGAAGGTCCGTGGTTCACATCCCGGATAGGGAAATATTTTTACTTTCGTGATCTGCTCAAAAACCGCCTTCCCCACATGTCCTGTCTTCGCCTATTATGTGTTTTCCTATCCCCTTTCCTTATACCTATTTCTGTTTGAATGAATATTTGTGCGCCGTATGGCGGGATTTTCAAGTTTGAATATGTGTTTGGCCAATGTGGCTCGTCTCTTCTTCTGGCTATGCGTGCCATGAAACGCACCGTTCCTATCCTTTATAAGATCGTATGAATGCTTTTCTACTATCCTTTCCCCTTCTTGTGTCCCGTCCATTTCTCCTTTGGTGGGTGAAACAGCTCCATAACGCCATCTCTCGGGCAATATGTATCGGAGCACTTTGGCGCTTTATAAGATCGCAGATCTCAAGGTAAATCAGGTTTCCCTATTAGCTCAACTGGTAGAGCATCCGCCCGGAAAGTGGAAGGTCCGTGGTTCATATCCCGGATAGGGAAATATTTTTACTTTCGTGATCTGCTCAAAAACCGCCTTCCCCACATGTCCTGTCTTCGCCTATTATGTGTTTTCCTATCCCCTTTCCTTATACCTATTTCTGTTTGAATGAATATTTGTGCGCCGTATGGCGGGATTTTCAAGTTTGAATATATATATATATATATATATATATATATATATATATATATATATATATATATATATATATATATATATATAGAAAGATGCTGAGAAGGGAATTAAAGATGGCAGTTAAGGGTGGGAATTTTAAAAGATTGGAAAGCTAGTATATATGCGAATTCGCGAGTTCTCACCTCTATACTGATGGCTGAATCGGTTTGGGATTCTAGAATTGTTAGGGAAAAACATTCGTCGAATGACAGGTTGTGTAAAGTTGCGTGTGAAGGAATATAAAGAGAAGAGAGTGAGACAGAATTTCAGGAGTAGCGGTGGTCATTCATTCGAATGGAAAGAGGGGTAATGCATTCGCCTATGTAAAATGAAGTGCATTGCTGACATGACAAAAGATAGATAGCGATTTGCGAGAGTCAATTAGCGTTGGAACGAGGTGAGGGGGCAATGAGGGGATGTGGAGAGAGGGGAGCAGATCTGATCAGCAGACATGTTTTACATCGGGGGCGGTTGCAGGTTGGGGATATATATGTATATAAATCATCTATATATTTATATATATATATATATATGAATCATCTTCTATATATGAAATGTATATACATATATACTATAGGGTTAGAGCGTTGGACAACTGACCGGAGGTCCCGGGCTTGATTCCCGGGGCCTCCAGCGAAACATGCATATGTGTGTATGTGAATAAAGTCTATACCGCTTGCGATATTACGAATAGAGGTCAAATGTAAACATTTTCTTATTTCAGTGTTTGTTCAATCGTCGGTGACCCAGCAAATTTTTTCGCTGTTCGCCGTTGGAAACCATTGTTGTTAATATAGGTTCATTTCGCAGTAAGCAATGAAGCCTGCTTGAAAAAGAGTGTCCCCCAAGTGATTATAATTCAGGGAGTTGCGCGCCTCCGTGGGCGGGGGGAGGGGGGAGAAAGGTACGAGGAAGGACAATGGACGCGTAAAAAAATGAAAGGAAGGCGGAAGTCTCTGCAGGGGACGATCCTTAAAAGGCCATTGGCAGCCGCCCGTCACCCCTCGCGTGATAAAACCCCCGCTTGGGTGGGTGGGGGTGGGCGCACGAGTTTCCAGGGGGACGGAGGTATCGTCGTGTGCGGGGGAATGACACTCGGGTGATTGAGGGGCAAGTTGGGGGTGAAGGGTAAGCACATCACCACAGCCGCCCTTCTGCAGGAGACCTTTTCCCATGCGCACAGGCACTATTATGTGCTAGGAAACCCTAGATCGCACGGCTCGAATGGGAAGAAGAGAAATGCGAAACCCGCAACACGACTGAATTTGCCGTTTCCGTATTTGAATTATTTCCTTCCAGCAAAGCCTTACTCCCGAACTATGAAATAAAAAAAAGAGGCTCAGCATTCAGACGTCTGTACAAAAAAGATGAGACTGGTCTTTCTACGATCGAACTGCTTGACGGATCACATCCAGTGAGATGCCACCTAATAGCGGCGTCTGTGACAAGTAAAACATGGCCTTGTCCATGCCCCTATCTCGACTTGTCTCCGTACAACAGCGATGCTTGTTGGAGCTTGTGCATGCTTGCTGTTCAAATACTTGTGTCAGTGAGAATGAAGATGTTGCGTATGTGCAATGAATTTTGTTTTAACCTTGGGAAAGGTGCAACTGAAACTTATAACAATGATTCAAGAGGCATTCGGCAATGAATCTATGAGTCGGGCACAGTGTTGCGGGAAAGGGGTTGGGTGGAAAGGGTCCGTCTTCCCCACGACCCAAAATATCTGGAATGTCGCGAACGAACGTGAAGACGATGTTGATCTTTTTCTTCGATTCGGAAGAGATTATTCATTATACGTCCCCAAAGGACAAACAGCGAATGAGCAGCAATAAAAAAAGGTTATCAAAAAAGTTACGATACGCTGTTTCGAAAGAGACCATAAATGTGGAAAAACAAATCTACGTGCTTTCATCACAACAACGCACCGGCGCACACATCATTGATTGCTAACTAGTTTTTGGCGAAAAAACAGCACACCGGTGATCCCTCAGCCTCCCTTCTCTCAGGATCTTGCTCCAGCGGACTTTTTCCTATTTCCTAAGTGGAAATCAATCTTAAAATGGCGCCGATTTGAAACTATTGAACGCAACCAACAAAATTGTACCGCAGATTTTAAAGGCTATCCTGAAAGAAGCGTTCCAGGCGGTATTCGAAAGCTGGAATAACGTAGGGAGTGTTGTATTGGCAAACAAGGGATGTATTTTGAAGGCGATAAGCATGGTTAAAGTGTATACAATAAAATGTATTATTCAAACAGTCTCACCTTTCTTTTTGAACAGATCTTGTTTTTCATTTAGGAATATGATTCCGGCGGACTTGTGTTTCTAAAATCTCCGCCAAATTTGGTATTGGGCGCACGTTTAGAGCAACAGGTTTCCAATGGCTGACACTCAGTAGTAGTATTAGGGTGCATCGACAGCTTTGGCCATTTTGCCTGACACTCAGTCGTATCGTAGAACGGAGAGGGAAGTTGGCCCATTGGTGCACTTCAAGGCTCCCCCTTCCCTCCTTCGTCCCTCTTCGTGGGCGTGATTCCTCACGCTGTCCCTTGCCAACAGCGGGGTGTCGCATTTTCTTTCTACCCGTGAGTGACATTAGGGCGGGGACCATTAGTTGCATTTCCGTGGATTAATAGATATGCCCCTTCTGTCAGTTTCCAGTTCTGCATTATCTGTCTCGGTGTGCTGGAGGTCTGTCGCTGTGATCCATTTTTATTTTTCTTCTTTTTCTTGTAACAAAGAACTTATCTTTTTGGGTGATATTAGTAATTGTTTCGAACTAAGTTTTCCGCCCACATTGCACAACATTTAAATGTACACGCTCAATCGTGGTTTTCAGTGAATACATTTACCCTTTTCCCTTCCTCTCTTATTCTCCCTTATCCTTCTCAGCTGGTGCTTGCACCCCCCGCCACACACCTTTTTGGCGGATAGCAGGGAATTTATGTAGATATACGCACGTAGATGAAGGCCTCCTATTTATTTATTGTTAGTTCTCAGTGGACTAGAAGGTGTCGGCAGGTAATTATTTTGTATCCATGAAAAACAAATTTGCACTTTTCCATAGATTAATTATTAACTCTGTGGAAAGGTGCAAATTTGTTTTTCTCATAATGAGGAACTTTCACTACACCTCGCCTGAATCTGTTGAATATATAGTATTTTGTATCCAATTGGGGTTACGAAATTTGCCTTGACAGTATTTGAAGGTTTTACTCTTAGACTACTTACTTCTGAAGCTCTTCATAGTCTCGGTTGCTCCTCGTGACGTCTATAGTGTTCTTTTTAGCAAGAGTAATCAACATACATGTGTACAAGAGTAACATACATCCGTAAATCTGGCATGGGTATTGAGCTTGGATGAAATTAAGTGGCGTTTCTCCATAGTAACTAGTAAGATACGTTTATTTGCCGACGATGCAGTGGTTTACCGTGATATCCGTAATCCTGAGGATACAAAAGCTTTATCAGATGACCTTAATGCTATACAACAACACTGGTGCGACACTTGGCAATTAGAATTTAACTTTTAAAGTGCATTGTGATGAATTTTTGAAAAAAGAGCAATTCCCACCCGAACGCCTACTGCATTGGGAACACCGAAATTTGTCGAGGAGGAAATTTTAAATCCGCAGATGTAAGCCATTATTAAATATTTGTAGTAGTAGTGTAGCGTCGAAGTGGGTCGCGGTCCAGTCCAGGGGTAGAGCGTTGGACTACTGCCCGGAGGGCATGGGTTCGATTTCCGGGCCAATTTCTCTGGGCACCCTCAGCTCCAAGCTGTGTGATTTTTCGGGCACCAGATCTTCAGGAGAAAACATAGGTGGGAACTTCAGGAGAAAACACAGGGAAAGGAACTGGCCCCACCTACATTGGGAACTACGTGATAGAATGTGCATACTCGATTTAATACTTAGGCCTTATCCTCACCCATGACATCCCACTTACGGGGAATATGCGGAGAAGCTCACAATAAATTAGGGTTTATTAGAAGAGTGTTGGGTAAATGTGATGATAACGCCAAAGAGAAATGTTATCTTTCGCTGATTAGGCCTCATTTAGAATACACTTCAAGTAGCATATGGGATCGTCAGGAAGTTGGATTGACTGCAGAATTGGATAGCGTGCAGCGTAGAGGATTTGTAAAATTTTGTTATGATAATCTTGGTAGCGTATCCAAAATATTAGAGCAGCTAGGCTGGGAATCACCCACGGAGCGAAGGTTAAATTATAGGTTGAAATTCTTGGATAAAGTGGAAGGGAATTTCTTTAGCAGTGATGTTGAAAATGTGTTATTACCCCATCTTACTACGGAAGGAGATCATGTCAATAAAATTAGAGAGATTAAGTGCGGAACAGATAGATTTAAGATGTCATTTTCTTCCACGAACGCTAAGGGATCAGATTTATATTGTCCGACCGCGGGATGGAGGATGATGGAGGTGGTGGTGGAGGATATGGGAGAGGAAGGAGAAGGGGGAAAATATTCAGCAAAAAAACTACATAATACGCTGCAAATTTGTATACATGCTTGAGGAAGACTAAATTCAAAACAAGGGTTGATTCACCTAATCAGTCATTTGCTATGCAAAAAAGGGAATAAAAATTAACCACAACCATTTATTTGACATACCTCCACAATAAAGACACACTTCATGCATTACTGAACAGTAAGAAGTGGAAATAGGACTATTACATAGTCAGTCACCTTATAGCCTTCGCCACCAAAGATACAGTTAGGGAATGTGAAACAGCACTGTAGGCAGACAGCGGAGGCGTACCCCCACAGATAGGGAAACGAGGGATGGAAGGAGAAACTAGAAAGCAAACGAAGCAGAGCAAGCAATACTGAAACGAACACTACATTCTTTACATGGGAGTCCCATGCGGGATTACTCTGTTACCGTGTGAAATTCTCATATTGAATAGGACTTCAGTTCGGGGTGAACTATATAAACCTTACCCATCAAACACTAATCAGGTCATGTTAACACCACGTACATGCAAGTGCACAAGCTGGCTGTTTGAACAAGATTATATTCTTTGAAGGATAGTCGATGCACTTAGTATTCGATATGACAAGAATTGATCAGTAATTTTTTGTAATAAATCAGTCACATTCTTTGTGTGTAAAGGGCTTGAGGTGAGAGGATAACGTACGGGTTTGATTCCAGTCAAAATTCGGGGGCTTCCGAACATTCGGGATGAATGATATTAGAAAGGCATGCGAAACGAATGTGATGGAATGGGTTAGAAATCGGAATGTTTATCAAGGCAGCTTCTTGACCCAGAGCGGGCATTGAGAACATTCGTGAAGAAGAAATATACGAGGGCTGGCAAGAAAGTGACATACGTTTCGGCCTAGCGTGGAGGTGGGTAATGGCTAGAGCCACCATCTTGGGGTCTAAACGTCCCTACACTCACCACGCATCCTGCTGTGGTTGTGTGTGCAGGCTGTGGTTCTTCTACTTTGCGAACTAATAAAATATGCGCTGCAATAGAAAATCCCATGAGTTGTTAGGTGCGATCTGTGATTAGGTTTTTGCTGAAAAAGCCACTAGCCAATTGAAATCCATAAGAAACTTTGTGAAGTGTGTACGGACACGGCATAATGAGTGGAGGTGGAGTGAGGCAGTGGTGCATTCAGTTTAAAAATGGCCACAGCACCAATGTTCACGACGAGGACCACCGATGTCGGCCTAGCCTAGACAGATGTACTGACGGTTACAATCTGCGAAAAAATTCGTGAAAATCACTGATTTCTGATTACGGATCACTCGATTCATTTTTCCCAAATTTCACGAAGTCGACTGCATGAAATTGCATCGGGGAAGCTTGCCTATCACAAGTTTTGTGCCAGATGGGCACCTAAAATCTTGACGGGTGACCACAAAAAAAACAGCGTCTCGTTGCATCGCTGACTTTCATCGAAGCCTATGACAAATGTGGTAAAGTACTCTTAGATTGTGTCGCAACTGAGGGTGACACATGAGTAAAGCATGTCAATTGGGAGACAAAAAGGAATCCATGGAATGGGGAGAGACAAGTTGTCCCAGGAATGTACGGGGACAGATATCTTCAGAGACGGAATTAAAAAGCTTTGGTATTGCTATGATAAATGTGTCAATTTGAAAGGCGACTATGTAGGAAAATAGCTTATGATTGTGCCTTTGAAATGAGTATAATAAGACTTTTGTTTTGTCACTAAGTCCATATTTTATTTCAAAACAGAAATCACCTTCTGGATAGCCCTCGTAATAGGGGATTGGATATAGCCTCTTTTCCTGGAATTGGGTGGGAAATGTGTGGTGTTTTGCACCTTCCCGTGTTCTGACAGCCCCCCTGTTGACAACAATTCGATGAGGGAGGGGAGAGATTGTCGACGACATAGGAGGGGGGGCTTAAGATTTAAGCGGCGTGCTCAGTTTGCAGAGAAGGGTGAATAATCGGGCGTTGGCGAAGTCCAATCTGGATTCGGGAAATTATACCATTTCAAAATAGTTCAAAGATCCCAGGGATTAATGGCCGCGTCGATCCCGAGACGCGATAATCCGAGGATGATATTGGCCGGGGGACGCCATTCGCCCAATCTACATAAAATTGCACCCTACCACAACCACTATTGTGCCATTCCCCCCTCCCCCCACATTCCAAACCGGAAGGGGGAGGGACTGATTCCACGTTCATCCTCCAGCGATGCGAAAGTGGGGATTTAAAATGATATTAATCCGTTGCATTGCAAATGTCGCCAATCCCCACCCTCTTCTGTCCATCCCCCACTGTACACCCCGCAACACACAAATACCAGGGGTTGACTTACCCCTCTAGTCACACACGCTTAGTTTTCTGTTACCCTCCGAAGAAGAATAACGTGTTCGATCGAGGTGATTATTTCTCTTGGTTTACAAGCTAAGTTTGCTTCTACATGTTTTAGATTACATGTTCGCCGTCAACGCGTTTAATCTGTGCTCGAGTGCTCAATAAAAGTGGGAGTGAACATAAATATCCATTTGAGATTGACTCGTTTTCGTGTTTATTATTTGAGATACGTGCAAAGGAGGAAAACGGCAATGCAGAGTTCAAGACTCCATGCGATCATTATACTGTCAGGCTGATGGCAGGGGATACCCTTCTTCAATGAACTAGCAGTATATAAATCCTATATGGAATTAAATTTGAATAACTGTGTTTCGATAACTTTTTGGAGGAAGAGTATTTTACCCGAAAACACACTATACAGGAACCCGTCATAACAAACGTAGAATCGTTAAAATACTTTCGTGAAATTTGCGGAATAGGAAATAAAAAATTAAGATTCACAAATAGGATACATGTTGAAGAAGGTAATAGTGGGGGGAATGTTAGGCAAACGAGGAAAGAGCAGGAACAGGATACATCTACATCTATCTACTCAATACCCCGCAAGCCGCCGCAAGAGCGTGTGGCGGGAACCAAGGATAAGGATGTTGGACGGGATAAAGGGAGAGAAGAAGTACACAGAGATGAAGAGAGACCTAATGTAGAGTAGGTTGCTGGATTGGGTTTTGTTTGGAGTTAGAAAATATTTATTTGACAGTTGTGTCCAACCAAAAACGTACCTTAACCGGTAGATTACCTAATAATAAATAGGACACTTGGGACTTGTAATCAAAGGGTCAAGTAGCTTCGTTATTTCACGTTAGTTAGGCCCCACCCATAGTATGCTGCAAGTGTATGGGATCCTCACGAGGTAGACTTAATGTTGGAACTAGATAGAGTGCAACGTAGAGCAGCCAGGTGTGTGAAAAGTTGTTATGAACAAGGTAGTAGTATCTCGACACAAGGAAGAATTAGGATGGGAGCCACTTGTTGACCACAGGCTTAAATAGAGATTACATTTTCTGCGTAAATTTGAGACAGTTTACTTATCTGAGAATGTTAAGGACATATTACAGCCCCCCACTTACTATGGTAGATCAGATCACCAACGTAAAATCAGGGATATTTATTGTAGAACGGATTTATTATGTCGTTTTTCCTTCGAACCATTAGAGAGCAATATAAATTCGACAGCAATCGTGTAGGAGATAATTACAATTGGCAGTGTATATATTATGTCGATATCCGACTTATTATTTTTTTATCGAATAGACCCATCTCTTTAACAGTTCTACAGCATGAACACGCATATCCTGTTTTTGTTACATGTAAATATTTCTTTCGTGGGATTAACATATTTCGAGTACTTGATCAAACTAATATTTGTGTAGAGGTGACGTGATTGGGATAGTGCATACATTTTTGGTGACCTAACAACCCCCGCCACACGCCCTTGCGGTGGCTTGTTAGGTATTGTGATGATGTATACTCTTTATTCTCTTACGTTACTATCCCAAACTCCCTCTCTTTATTTCCCACGCTGCCTTGACAGTGAATTTGTAGTACATTTTTCGGCTGGCGGCACTTAAATCCTGAAAAATGATGTAATAATCAATGAAACAATTCATAGCATCCATATTTTTCTAAAATGGTTTGAGAAGTGAACAATGATGCCATCTGTTAGTAATTCCCTTAGGCGAATGCAATTCAAATATTGTTATCGGGATGTCGCTAGCAGGCGCCATTTTAAAATTAAACTCGTGAACATTGGCGAAGCCAATTCTCTCTCTTAGACGTGGGTGCATCTTGGAGATTTTTAATCAATGCGGTATTTCCAGTTATTTCGATTTCACTCGATACATATCAATCAAAAGGTTTTTTCGTCGAAAGAAGTACATGGACGTGTTTCCCGTGCCACGTCAGCACATTTGCATGCATTTGGCGACACCATCAACCTTAGAATAATGGCAATTCTATAATGCTCGAGGAGTGGCACGATCTGAAGATGCTATTTCCTGTACTTTTCCGAAGTACAGGAAAAAGTAGATGAGATTTCAGGGGAATGGGAGCTAGTCTTAAATAGTTATTTCACTTAAAAAGACGTACATGGACGAAATATACACGGAAATGTTTTCAGTTTTAATGGCGAAAATAATAAAAACGATAATTATGATGTAATATTAAAAATCTGGATAATTAAGGGCAAGAAAACTAAAAGTGGTACTTGGGTAACAGTGCCCAGATCAGAAATTCTAGTACAAGTACTTAAATACAGCGTGCTTACCTCTGGGTATAAGTCCTAAGTATGGTTGCCCAAGTTTTCTCTTTTGCGGGTGGTGACCCAACACCCCCCGCCACATGCCCTTGCGGCGGCTTGCGGGATATTATGTAGATATAGATGAAATGCTAGTGTATATGCATGTAAGACTTCCAGAGTATTTTTGTGGATCGGCAGAAACTCCTTCGAGTTGGTTCGTTTCTAGGATTCTCTTGTACTTTTCTTTGGGATGGTCATCCTGAGTTGAAGTACGTTGGGCATTCGGTGACCTCATCCGTTCTCCTCAGGTGCCCGAGTGATGCCCCGTCATGGCCGATGACCACCGCACCAACGACGAGGACGCGGGTCTGGGCGCCGAGCGGCCCCCCGACGGCGGTCCGCAGGAGGAAGAGGAGGAGGGCATGTTCCTGGGCTCCGTGGACGGAGACGACGATGACGTAGGCGGGGGCAGGGGCGGCGGCGAGGGCGCCAAGGGGGACGGGGGCACGCGGGAGGGCAGCGACAGCGGGGTCGAGGCCAACGAGCGCACGGGTTGCTGCAACGACGGCTACAACAGCGGACTGGAGAGCCTGGCCAGCGACCACATCCCCGCCTCGTGCGAGTCCAGCCTCATCAGCTACTCGGGTCTGGAGGGCTCCAACCAGGACGAGGAGGAGGACGACCTGGACGAGGAAGGGGCCCACGGCATCGGGGCCCTGGACGTGACCCTTACCGAGGGGTCGCCCTCGCCGCCGAGGGACGCGGCCCGCGAGGGAGGTGACCCCCCGCCGCCTCCCCACCCCCCGGCGGAAGAGGGCGGGAAGGTCCCGGCGGCCAAGGGACCCCCGTCGACCGGGCGGGGGCACCGCGGGGGGCGGGGCGTGCGTGTTGAGAGGGGGCAGGTGGGTGCGGAGCGGAGGCGGAGGCCCGAATCTCCCGGTAGGGAGAGGTCGTTGCCCCCGGGGACCTCGAGGTCCAGGCCCACCGCCCCGCGGCCTCCGAGGACCCCCGGCGGAGCACAGCAGCAGGTGGGCCTTTCTGTATTCTCTTTCCATTCGATGTTTTTAGCGGACGCGTGTTTCGGGCCTTATGCCTGGCGTGCCCTTTCGAGGCGGCCAAAGCAACAGGTTGGTCCAGGAAGGATTTTAAGTCGATTGACCCGCATTTGGGATTTTTGTTCACTGGAATCTTTTTAAAAATAATTCTGCCTGAGAGGTCACATCTCGGTTTAGTATGGACGTAATCTGAAGGTTCAATAATATTTTCAAGCGCGGAGGCTCAATGGCGAATATTGTGGCCATTGTCAATACAATTTTTTCGGAGTTGCAAAGTTAATTGCAATAAAAAAACAAGTATCGAAATCCATCCTTACCAAAAATAACATGGTCAAACATAGAACTTATCACTCTGTGGAAAAATTGCTTTCCTCATACTATATAATGGGTTTTTCCAGGCTTCCTCAGCTTTGCTTTCATCTTGACAAGCCTCTTTGCTTTGCAATGTCTTTCCTTTCACATTTTCCGCTGTGTATACCAGTATGTACTCCTTTTAGTTATGTATTATGAACTCAGTTCGTTCGTTTATTGGACAGACCTCGTACTTCGTGAATCTCATCCGAGCCCTTCCTCTTAGCTCCTCCTCCTCTTCAAGTTTCTTTCAGTGTTCAAGAGTTATCGCCTCTTACTACACGCCCCCAAATAAATCTCCCCTTTTTCTTTTCATTGTTTTCCGCGAACCATTGTTTAGTTATCTTGGTATTCGCAGTACTTAGTCGAGATATGTTCCTTCACATTGGACTCAGTTAGCTATAATGCTTCCAAAGATGCCCAGTGAGATTAAGTTGGCCTTAAAACCACAGCCTTCCGCCAATAATTTGGCTTCACTCTCCTTCCTTTCTGGATATTCTCCTCCAGACAGGAGTTGAACATGTTTTAATATGATTTTATCGGTAGTACCGAGGATAGACAAATTTAAGATGTACGGATGCGTGTACCAATAAATATATTGAGGCCCGTTTCGGACGAGGTTAAGTGTATGAAGTTACTCGTATCGGAGAAATACAAGGCCTGCTCAAAAAAATGATGAGATTGTTTCAATAAATACTTGATTTTATTAGTTACCCTTTAATCATGTTCATAGCTTTGAAAATACATCCCTTGGCTGCAAATACAACGCTCCCAACGTTTCTTCCAGCTTTCGAATGCCGCGTGGAACGCTTCTTTCGGAATAGCCTTTAAGTCTGCGGTACAGTTTTGTTGGATGTCTTCAATAGTTTCAAATCGGCGTCCTTTCAGGGTTTATTTCACATTAGGAAATAGGAAAAAGTCCGCTGGAGCAAGATTCGGTGATTAGAGTGGCAGGGGGATCACTGGTGAGCTTTTTTTCCAAAAACTTATTGACAATCAATGACGTGTGCGCCGGTGTGTTTTCGTGATGAAAACATCAAGACTTTTTTTTCCATATTTGTGGTCTCTTCAGCCCAAAATTTCTGTCAAAATGTTGAAACATGATCCAAAACTCATATCCACTTCATTGGCATTCTTCCCGAGAGTTAACCTACGGTTTGACGCGCTAAAACATTCGCGCTTTTGACGTGGGCCTCGTTTGTTGACGTCGATGGTTGCCCACTTCTTGGTTCTTTATCATGTCCAGACTGGAAGTGGTTGTTACAACGACAACACTGTGCCCGGCTCCTAGATTCATTGTCAAATGTCTCTTGAATTACTGGATAAGTTTCAGGCGCACTTTTGCCGAGGTTAAAACAAAATTCAATGCACACACGCTGCAAGCTCAGACAAGACTCACTGTTGTACGGAGACAAGTCGAGATATGGTCACGGACAAGGCCGTGTTTTACAGACGCGGGACAGTGTTCACAGGCGCAGCTAGGAGACACCTCACTGATTGTGATCCGTCAAGCAGTTCGCGCGTAGAAAGTCGAGTCTCAACTTTTTATAAGGAGACAATTGCATTTATGTACACCGAGTATTGCATGACCTTCGTCTCGAGAGGCAGTTCATTTGTGTTGGGATGAAATTCAACAATAATGTATGCCGTTAACTCTATAGGGTCTCAAATAGTCCCTGTCAAGGTTGCTCGATTGTTAAACACCGACATCCGCTTCGTGTTCATTGTTCGGGTTCCCAGCTTATCGGTGGCCGTGGAAGGCTGCGCGGACTGCCCTCAAAACGCTATGTATTCCACAAACCCCCTCTTCTCTCTTTCTCCTCGGCTGGTGTCCAGGGTGCGTCCATCGGCGAAGGTGACCACTCCACTTCGAGGACCAGCAGCAGCAGCAGTGGGTGCACGAGGTCCACTTCCCGGAGGCATTACACCGGGGATGGGGCGGCGACTCAGTGCTCCTCGAGGGCCGGTCCAGTGCAAGTGGCCAGGGGCGGTGGCGCGCGGGCCAGTTCCCGGGGGCCGGGAGCTGGCAGGGCTTGCTCGGCCGAGAGGGGGACCACTCCGGGGCCCTCGTCCAGGACCCCCGGCGGGCCGGCCTCGGAGGGCCGCAGGCCGAGGGATACGTCGCTCTCGGTGCCGGGCCGCAAGGGTGGACGGCCACCGTCCGCCACGCCATCCTCCGCCAGGGGTGAGTAGTAGCCCAAGGTTTCTATGGACGTCACGAGGGAAGGGAAAGGGCCTTACCAAGAATAATGCCTTTATTTTTCTAACCAGGAGTCTACAGAAGGTGCAAAAATAAAACTCCGATTTTAAAATCGATAGGATTGACACTTATTCTTTGGCCGAATCTACCTTAGTCTTTACACTATACCAAAGATACTGTACCAGGGTAGGCGGAAAACTAATACACACGTGCTTGTAGAGCGCGAACAAGAACAATTAGCAAGATCGGGCAAAAACCACATTTAAGTAAAAGTCTTGATTTCAAAATCAAATATTTATTTTTCAACATAGTCACCTATTAGGGTGAACACATTTCTCCCAACGAGTGACAAGTTGTTTCATTCTGTTCCAAAAACCTCTTCCGACTTTACTCGAATCCAGGACTTGACAGCTGCCTTCACCTCATCGTCCGAGGTGTAATGATTACCCTTGAGGTGTACCCTTAATCGAATGTATTTTTTTCTTTTCTTTTCCTTTACTTTTCGATGTGAAAATTTGTACAAAATTAATTGGTGTCTGCCTCTATGTATTTATGTGTATACAGGTATTGTATTAGTATACAGGCATGTATTAGCGCCAGACTGCCTTTAACACGACAGAATCGACGTCGGAGGTGTTTTAGAGTATGTATATATGGAGAAGTATTTGCCGTTGTTCCTTATTCCAAAAAATCGGTCACATAAACACGGTAAGCATCCCAAAACACATCCGCTGCGTGTTTCATCAACATTTATGGCTTTTTCAGGCTCGCAACCACGAAATTTTACCACCCATCAATTTACAGTAGGCCCATGAACAGTATGGTCACCATAAACAGTCTTTAAACGACGATGAATCTCAATTGGAGTCAATTTTCCAGCAGTTGAAAATGTGATAACAGCACGCTGTTTAACTGTACTTGTCTACACACGCCTCAACCATCCGACGACTTTCAAATTCCTAGCACATCATAGTAAAAGTTCGCATTTCAAAAATATAGGTCATCTTCCAGATCCTACCGTCGCATTCAACGGAAGATTACAATATATAAAAATAAACATTTGAAAATGATAAAGAGACAATACCCTACCTAACATCTAACTGTCGAGGGGTTTGGGAATCAAAAAAAATAAATAGAATCGAATAAGTGATTGGTTTTGAGAAAACATTTAAAATGCGAGTGTGTTCTCAGCGCGATACAATAATATAGTATTGTGCTGTTCCAGACGCAGACCTTTATTAAAGCTAAAAAGTTTATCTGTGAGCTAAATAAGTTTCCATGGTAATATCACGGCGGGCGTGCATGGATGACTCGTGTCTCAGTTAATCCACAATAAAGTATGCACTTAGTTTTGAAAATCGATGGCGTCCTAATACATGGCAAATGGCACCTCATTTGTTTTCCTTTCAGTCCACTTCGCCTTCTCCATCGTAATTCATACTCACATTTCAGAAGCCTTCAATCTACGTCTATCATCCTACTTCAGTGACCATGTTTCCGCGCCCTACGTAACTACGTTCCATATAAAAGTTTTGATGATCATTTTCTTGACATCCTTAATCAATGTCACCAACTCCCTCCTCCTTGTGAAAGCCTCTTTGGCTGGTGCAATTCTTCTCCTTAAATCCCTACTACTTTGACCGTGTTGGTCAAAAACACTTCCGGGATACGCAAACTGTTTCCCCTACTCTAACCGTTTTTGCCCTCCTATTGTAGAGTTTAGCTCAGCCTTTCCCTTTCTGGAAAAATTCAAAATATTTGTTTTATTTATATTGATTCTCACCTCGTTTCTATCGAACTGAATTTTCAATTCACTCAGCAATGCTTGCAACCCCTTGACTGACTGACAAACTAAAGCTTGGTCATCAGCAAACCTAACTGATTTTACGAATTCCCAGCCGACTTTCATTCCTACCTCCAGTTCTTCCCATATCTTCTTAATCATTTACTCCACGTACGAGTGTACGTTGAACAGCACCGGTGACAATGGACAACCCTGCATTATACCTCTTCCTAAAACTGCCCATTCGGACCCTCCGTTCCCCACTCAAACCTGAAGAATCTGAGACAAGTAGAGATTGCGGATTAGCCTCCTGCCACTCCAATCTATTCCTATTTTCTGCAAATGACTCATTAGTTTGCCCAAATCACTCTATCAAACGCCTTTTCGAAATCTACGAAACAGGAAAATACGTTCTGGTTGTATTCTATATTCCTCGTTATTAGTGATCTCATTGCTACAACGACATCACGCGTACCTCTCTCCTTCCGGAACTGTTCATCTCTTAGGTACTCATTTGTGCTCCTCTCCATCCTCTTGTTGCTGATCCTGAGAACAACTTTAGCCGCGTGCGAAATCAAACTTTTTGTGCTGTAAGCCCTCACATGACTTAGCCTTTACCTTTTTGGAATAGGAACTAACACTGAAATAAGCCAATTATTTATTACAGAATGTCTATAATTGTTAATAGTTAATGGTAAAAAAATAGTAAAGAGATAAAATGATGATGTGCGTTATTTACTTTGGCATATACTGGCAACAAAAATGAATTTTCATCTTTTTTCCTCTCAACGCTCAAAATGATCGTTGTCAATTATCCACGTCAAGCGAAGCAATATCCACCGCCAATCGTTCAGACAAATCTGCCTAATGCTATGGTTGCAGTATCCTTTACGTACCGAATTAAGGAAATACTACCCACTATCTTGTGTTATACTTTGTTCCGTTTATCAACGGCTTATCCATAATGTCGTTCATCCGGATTACTTCCGGTCTTTACTAGTCCGCATTAATCGAGGTTGCGCCGTGATTGGTGTCAATTATTTCTTGGCAATCTTCGTTCAATCTCACCGAGTGGTATGCTTGTAGTGCGCCATGTTCGCGGCGATCGCGCACTTCCCTTCCCGCCACAATCCTAAGCTCCCATCTCTCTTTCGGATCCAAAGAGTTCCGTCGCGGGACGCCGGCCGAGGACGACGGCCGTTGGCCATCCTCGTCCATTCGCTCCCGACGCCAGGAGTCCGCCGTGGCGGACAGGTTATCCCGGAGGACGCCTTCGGCGAGTCGCGAGAAGGGCAACACTCCGCCTCCGCTGGAGAGTAAGGCCACGGCCCTCGAGAAATACGCCACCCTGCCGCGCCGAAGGCAGCAGCAGCACGAGGCCAAGAGGAGCACCTTGGCCAGCGTCCTGGCGGGCAAGCCTCCACCGCCATCCACCGCGCCCCCATCCTCCTCCTCCTCCGGGGGTCGTAGCGTGTCCGTCAGCCGAGAGCCGAGCCTGAACCGGGCGGCAAGCCTGCGGAGGCAGCGGGTGGCCATGACCTCGTCGATGACCACGTCCTCGACGGGTGGCTACCGCTCGGACGCGGACGACGGAGGCGGCGGGGGCGGAGGAAAGAGTCGCGGGGGTCGGGGGGCTGCCTCCCGGGAGAAGTCTCTCCCGGCGTACCCTCGGAGACGGAGACCGGTGACCATCTACCATGAGGCGGCGGTGCAGACGACGCTGACCAAGAGGGACGTGGAGAGGGCGCTGTTGGACAGCAAGGAGAGCCGGAAGGCGAGGAGGAAGACCACGGGGTCCATCACCACAACCACCAGCTGCGACTGCGAGGTGCAGGTGAGTCTCTTTGTCCTCAGTCCAGTCCAATTGGGAACCTGTTGCGATGCGTCAAAATCTCTTAAAGATTGGCTCAATCGTTTTGTGTAGCATATTTGAGATTAGTAGACTTCCTTCCCATCTTAGTTGTTATAACAATGACTATGAGGAAACCAAAGGTTCCAAGAAACTGCGGGAGATGCCATGACAGTAACTTGTTGATGGGGTCATTCACTAATATGCATCGCAAAGCAAAGGTGGTTAAAATGATTGAGGGTTGGAATATCCTTGACCTAAGCCCTTTGAATTGTGAAACCTATAGATTAGGATCGAGTGATTGGCAGTTCTTTTTCCTTAGTCAAGTTTGGTTTCCCAGGAAGACCTTGTACCTAAAAATACTAGCTTTAAGGTTAGTCAAGGGTATCCATTGTCATCTAAATATGAACAGAGATTTTCCGAGGAACAGTAGCTGGTTGCTTGGCTCCCATCTCCCTCTATAATGGAAAGCTTTAAATAAAGTAATGATCTTAGAGAGATGATATGAAATTCAGCCAAAATATTGTCCTTTTAAATCTCTCAATCCAAAACATAAAGTAGATATTTCCAAAGAAAAAATTTCAAGATCTTTGAGGAACTCTTACACCCAACCATTCTGTTTAAATCCTCTGAAAATTCTGTTTTACCCGTTCTGCAATGCAGCATAATTAATCGGTAAATGGTGTCTGTGTTGGATTTCTTTCAGATTCCACAGGATTCATCTCTCTGCTTCCTTGAAATCACATGAGCATTGTGGATAGTGTTTTTGATATGCTCATCTTCTATAGGCTTCTGCCTTGTCATGGATTGCCATCAAACACTAATTTATCAGAACATTTGGCTCTTTTGGGCCCCATAGAAAGTTCAGGTGGAAGAGATGCCACGGTAGGCTAACTGACTGAAGCATTTGACCAGAAACCAAGGGTTCTGGGTCTGGCGAATGGTTTTTCCACTCTCTGTTATTTTCTTATTTATTGCAAATGATATGCTTTACTGTATGTAAGTACGAACCATTCCACCAAGAAGTTCACCGAGAAATAAAAAAAATTAAAGAAATGGAATTGATGGACAAATAAGTTTTGATTGTAGTGGGTCATTTTACTGCAATGCAATTTTGGAGAAAAACTGGTGCAATGCCATTTGGAAATTCATTAATCATGTCAAAGAGGATGCTCAAGAATTCTCTAGTTAGATTAAAATAGAATGAGCCCTCAAATGATAGCCCAAAAGAAATGTTGGCATAATGCTTGTGCAGAGTTAATGTTGCATATGGTTCATCATCGTATGGTGTAGTCATGTGATTTAAATTGTAATCTCCAGTGCTCGTAGTAAATTATAAAAATTGCAGGAATTGTATATTGACATTAGTGAGTAAATTATTCAGATTTGTCCATCTTCAACTACACCTTTGAATAAAAATGATCAGTTTAATATTAATGACAGTTGCCACAGGAATTTATTTGTATTATGGGCAATGGTTGTGATCCATGTCATTTCGTATCCAAATTTTAAGGAATCAAAATACATTGTTTTACAATATGACTTATGTAATTTCTGTATTTTATTTCAACACATCACTAATTAATAAAATTATTACAATAAAAACTATAGCCGTAATAAGTTAGCAACACTCGTCCCACAATTATAAAATTAGGCATGTTATGGTTGATGTGATGGAACAGTACTACATATAATTAAATAAGAACACATGAAGTACTTTGATGAAGTGCAGGAGATGCCACGACAGTAATGTTCAACAAGTCATTCATTAATGTGCTTTAAAATGCAGCAATTTCAATTAATAAAAAGAATTCACCTACTCTCCATTATAATTTTCAGCTCAGTGGATGTTTATATATCTAGGCATCATCATCTGTGGTGCAAATTTTCAAAAATTATATGGCAAACAGTAAGAACCTGTTTTCAAGTGGAGCTGTTCGATCATCCCCATAGTACGATCCCTCCTCAGCTTGGTAGCATAGCAAAGGGAGTAGTTAGTTCAGGTCTTTACAGATTCCAGTCTTTGTTAGCCACCAAAATATTGCAAATTGACAGGGTTTTCAAATATTGATACTCTTGTTAGTCTCAAGAATCTATGTCTAGGTTCTGTGTCCCCCATTTTGTTTTAACTTGAAACCAGCGTTATCAGTTGAAAGTAATCTCAATGAATGTCATTATTGTTAATGCAATGGAAGCAGTGCGATGTGACAGTGAATGTGAATGTACCAATTCACTGACTGATGTGAGCAAGCGAGTGGGGGTCGAGAGAGTGCTATTGGGGGGCTGATGTCTCCTCTTTTCACTCCCTTTCAGGCGAGTGAGCTTGAGGCACTGAAGGTGGATGCGTCGACTTGCACAGAGGGTGTGCTGTGCCCAGCCGTGAGCAAAGAGGACCTGGAGGGCCTGGAGGCAGAGCGCCAGGTGCTGTCGGAGCAGCTGAGGAAGTTGAGCGAGGCACACTCTCGCCTCGAGGCGGAGTATATGCGCCAGAGTCAGCGCCTCTCGGAGCTGGAAGGGGAGCAGGGTGTGCTGGCTGCCGAGAAGCTAGAGGCGGAAAGGAAACTGAAGGAATCGATGCGCCGTGTGGCGCTGCTCCTGCATGGCTCAACCGTGGAGCCGGTGCGTGGTGGAACACCACCTGCGCCTCCAGAGCGTGAGTACACTCAGGAGTGTTCAGCACATATGCACCTTGGAATGCTCAAGGTCCCTTGCAAGCCACAGCAGGACTGCATGTTGTATGCCTAAATGATTTGACCACCTCTTTTCAATCAGTCAATCAGGTCATTTATGTTTCATAAGATGTGTCAGAAAATGTGACGACCAAATTCAATGCAGTAAACTGCCTGTCTGAGGAATTTCCATGTCTACTTATGTTAGAAAAATTTTTGTCAGCGAATATTTTTCTTTGACACAATACATCGGTAAAAATAAATGAACTTCTGTGCTTTAATTTCATTTTGGGTTGTGTGTGCTTGTTATTCTATTGAATTTCATTATGTATGAGTGTCACCATTACCCAACTTTGACTAAGAAAGTCAAGGAATTTTTTGTACAACCTACCGAAGGCAATTTCGTTGTTGCCCCTGTTGTTGACAAATATTAAAAAATCTACTCTAACCCTACTCCGGCCTTTGCTTTGAACCATCATGATAAAGTTGTGCCTCTCGCTGTTAATTGATAGATTTTAGCTATTCAGCTTTAATGGTTGATTTTTTCTTTTGTATTGTTTTGTTTAAAATGTCTTGTTTTACCTACCCAGTAACTCGTGATTGTTTTGTGCAATTCACCTTTGTTTTCATTGTCCTGTAAAGTGTTGAATCTCTGGACTTGCATCATTTTCATTTTAGATGTGGACAGTATTCCCCAAGGAGTAGCACTGAAGGAATAACAAGTTATAACAAATGAAATACATTTTATGCTTTTCTGGGGGCAGCTTGTGATTGTGGGAAGTATGCCCTTTTTTGTAATTTCAATCTAGGTCTGAAGCACTTCCTTTGAAACACTTTCAGTGACAATTGCTGCTGGGGATGGTGACAGCAGCCTTGATGAACTGGAGAGGCATCTTATGGCCTCTGGCCAGGTGTTGTCCCATCAGCAGCATGAAATTGGTGGCCTTCAAAAGATATGCCGTAACCTGCAAAAGGTATGACTGCCATTTTCACTATACTTTTGGCTCTGTTTTTAATGTTTCTTCCATTTATTGTTCACCCTTTGTCAAAATACTTTCGAAATCTTGATCTGATTTTGTTACCAAGCTAATAATTTCATTAGATATCGTACAATGAATTGTTAAAGGGATTTGATTTTCTATTTTAATTTAACATTAAAATATATTTTTGTAGTCCCTTTTGTATTGTCAACATTTTTAGTCACTAAATGCTAGCCATGAGCCAACAAATCCGATGAATGCTCTTATCCTGTGTATTTTATAAATCTGCATAGGACTTAGACAAGAGCTTCAGCACACAGAAAGTGTTAAAAAGGCAGCTTCATGAAATGGAAGCAGAATCGGCTGAGATGCAAGAATTTCTACTGGCAGAGAAATTGACTCTTGCAGACTCACTTCGTGATTCAGAGGCTGAGGTGAGGGGAGCATTTCTTTTTATACCCTACGTACCTTCCATTCTTCTACAATGATTGTATGCTGACCCAAGTCATCATTAGAAAAGTTACTTTTATATATACCTGTTTGCTACTTGTTTCACATACTACTTTAAAATGTTAATTGAAATAAGTGGTAACATGTGAGGGGGAATCAGTTGTAACGATGAAATATTTCATTCGAGTCATACTTACTGATGCATAACATAAGGCATTTTGCATATGGACAGCAGTGTTGACAACAAGAGTGGGGAAAAGTCCTTTCCTGGAATGGTCATCAGCTGCCTCATTGCATCTTTCATCCTGTCAATGTCAGGAATTTCATGGTGTAGTTGCAGGGGACTAGCCATCAACCATCGCATGGAATTCCAAAACATAAATACAATTATCATTAATGTCATGAATAATCATTTCCACCTAGTAAGGTGTATAAAGAAAACTTAATTTGAGTAAATCTATTATGTTTCAATTAGTGGCTAGTGGCTACAATATTTTTAAACATTTGGGAAAGGGCAAAATGAAACAAGGTTAATAATATTTTGCATCTTTTCCCAGCTGCTTGCAGTAATTAAAGGAATTCCCTACTTGGAAAATGAAATTTGATGTTGTGCTCCTCTTTATCACTTGAGTGACAATCCTATTCAAGAGGGCATTAGGCATAAATTAATAAGGCATTAGATGTTTAATCTGAATATAGGTGGAACTATGCTGCCCATTTCTAATTGAATTCATTTGATATTGGTGAATAGAGATGTATTGGTGTGAATATGCTTGTCTCATTATGTTTGCATTGCCACAGCAATGCTTCCCTAAAGCCTGTTGAATGTTCTTCAATCGCTTACCTATTGGAGCAAGTTTCCTTGTTATGAAATTTCAGTGTAAAACTTGATTTTGGGCAGCATATCATGAACTGTGACCTTTAAATGAATGCACTATTGTGGTGTTGGATACAAGTTAAATATGTTGCTTTCTATTCCATATCAGGAATTGGGATCATATTAACCATGGGCGAAATGTTATACCTTGCCAAAAGAGTTGAGGACATGGTTTTGTATTTCATTTGAAGAAGATTGAGTTTTTAAGAAATTTTGGGAAAAATTCAAATTGGTATTTTTACTATGCACAATTATTTGTCTGAAAAATTCAAATCAGTGGGTACTGAACTCTCCTTTCCTTTTTCTCATTTAAAGGTTAACAGGAAAAGGAGGAGATATTTTCTTCAAAAATGACTTTTGAATTAATTGGGTTTATATTTGGATTAGAACGATATTCAAACCAATATTTTTAAAAACCAAAGTTAGTAACATGGGAACTCTGTGTGTAACATGTGAAAGTGAAATCCCTTCCACGATTGACAAATTGAGAGAGTACTTCACATTCTAGAGGATTTTATTCTGGAGATGAACTCTGCATGTCAAAGAATGGGAAAAGGATGTTCATCTTTGATTGCTTGCTGTGGCATTTTTTTTACTTTGGGAATGGCCTTTGAACTCTTGGTCTAATTTTCATTATGGGACAGATGTCCAACCTGAGGGAGAGATTGTCACGGCAGGAAGAGGAGTGCAAACACCTTGTACGGATTAGTGAGCAGAGGAGGTGAGTTACCTTTGGTTGCAGAGCTGAAAGCTGTTTGTTATTCATATTTAAGTGTTTTTTTTATTCATATGTAAGAATTTATAAAAAAACACAAGCCATTATTAATCTGCTCTTCAATTTTTTGTTGATGCAACTGAGTGATGAATCACAATGAGGAAAAACTATTTAATTATTTATTTTCCTAAGTGCGCAGCAACAAGTATGTGCTGACTAAATAAATTAAATGCCAAATGTGTGTACTAAACATCATTAGTATTTATTGCTAAAAACCTTTTTTCAACAAAATAACATTCATCTATTAACCAGATGCTCTTTTATTTGTTATTTATATTAATTAATTTATTCTCTTTGAATGACTTTCATCTGGATCTAGATCATTACTTATTGAAAAATTGTAATTTTGCATGCATGTATTTTTCAATTACTTAAATTAATTTTTCATTTTAAGTTATTATTGCAGAAGAGTGCCTACAAATAAGGCAGTCATGTAAACTTGATTTTCATGTTTGATCCTCCATTTGAAAATCGTTTCCTTGTCTCATGTGAATAACCTTCCTTTACTGGGCTATATACATGCAGTCCTTAATTTTTCAATTCACAATGATCTGGACAAAGAGAAATACACACTCTCAGTCATCATTGTATGTTACGTGTGAATTTAATACAAAGTAAAAAGGTTAAAAAAAAACTTTACACTTCCACAATAAAAGTGTTTTGTGTCGGAAGTGTAAAGTTTCTTTTTTACCCTCATCATGAAGGAATTCCACAAAGTTAAACCTGAGACTGTTATCCTTAATAAGTAACAAGAATAACTCATCGCTGGAGAAAATTTTAATGCACATTATGCTGGCACTCTTAGGAGACTAGTTCACAAAAAAGGAGCTTACAATAAATTTTGAAAAAAAAACTATATGCAATTTAATCAAAAAAAAAGAAATCCCCGAAATGAATTTTTGCATCAAAGATTATCTTCTGATGAAAGGTAGTAGTGCTAACTTTTCAGGTTTAATAATTGATAAACACTGGAATGAACATATTAGGCTTTTATGCTGTAAACTTTCCAGAATTTCTTATTCCCCGAGAAACCTAGTAAAAGGTGTAGAACAAACAGTTTTAAAAACAGCCTACTTTGATTATTTCTGATTTTTAGGGTGCTGTGGAATTATTTTTTGGGCTCTACTGTAGGTGTTGACAAAGTATCCACCATGTAAAAACAGAGTTATAAAATACATGGTCAAAATTCCTAAAAGACAATCCTGTAGACCTCATTTTAAAAATATTACCATTTACATGTTTGTGCATATATCATGTACATCTGCATATTCAAGAAAACCTGTTTATATTTAAAAAAAAATTATAGTATCCATGACTATGCCACAGGCTAAAGAAAGAATGTGAATTAAATACTCCCTAGATTCATTGACTGCCCAAACGGGCAAGTATACCTGCATTCCTCTTCTTTTTTCAAAAGGGACTCCTTTATGCTGGCATTAAAACATAATCATTTACCAGCAGGTATAAAAGATACCAACTCATTTCATATTTTTAAATCCAGGTTAAAATCTCTTTTAATCAAGAATTTTTTTTATTATCTACATGAATTTTTTTCATCGAGGTATTATGAGCAGTAATTTTATCATAACCATTTCTCATAAATATGTGTGCTTATATTTTTTTTTGTTTTTCTGTGATATATCTTATATTTTACCATTGTAAAAAATAATGAATAAATAATACTGGAGCTTGTATTACTATAAAAATAATGCATAAAATGTATGAGATATCTTCATAAAGTAAGGGCTGTTTGGTCACAGGAAAAAGTATACCCACATGAAACACATTTTATTGGCACTTTTAGTTAGCTACAAACCTACTTCACTTCTCTACATAGTTGCCGTTCACTTCTAAGCATTTTTCATGCCGCTGAACCAGCTTCTTTAACACCTCTGCTTAGAAGCTCGCCGCCAGAGAGTTGAACCAATTGACAACGCCATTCTTAAGTTCCTCTTCTGTTTCGAAACGTTGTGCACCGAGCCACTGTTTCAAGCGCAAGAAGAGGAAGTAGTCTCTAGGTGCAAGTTCTCATCATTTCTATTTCGCTGGTAACGGCCCAAAAACTCTCATCCACTGGAAATTCTTTGCTCTTTTTGGTGGTCGGTGAGCATTTTCAGTACCCACCTTACACACAATTTGTGGTATCCGAGGTTTTCTGTGGCATTATTGTAGACGGTAGTGTGTCCAGAGGAAATTTTTCAGCCAGGCCACTAATCGTCAATCGAAGATCACATCGCAGTTTTTGTTCCACTTGCGGAGCAATTTCATCGGTTAATATACTGGGCCTGCCACTTTGCTCTTCATCATGGACGCCGCACCGACAATCCTTTTGCATACAAGAATGATATGACAGAATGCACTTCACAGCTGGCGGGATCAATGATTGTGGCAGACATTGTTGTTTGCATGCACGGACAAGCAAATGACTTCTGAAACAAAACAACTGCAGCTATAGCTTCTCAATGAATCAGTAGATGGCACTGCAGGAGTAAAACTGTTCTGAAGCGTCACTATTTAAATATAAGCAAATGGCTTTTACTTTATGAATATGCCTCATGTATAATTCAATTTGATTAAAGCTTTGTTAATACAGAGGAGTGTGATGATGGTCAAGTAAGAGAATTTGGTGATGGTCAATGTGAGAAAATTCAGAACCAGTTAAGATTCAAAACTCATTTTTAAAATTTTTATTTTCAAATTTTCTGTCATCCTATAAGCATTTTCCTCAAGCATTAAGACATCATGTTATATCTAGTGGCTTACAATAAAGGCATCACTACCTATAGAACAGAGCATTAAATTTTAAAAAACCATTTGTTGGACTGTTGTAAAGTGCCATTAATACTTTGGATCACCTCATCATATTCTCCAATGCAATTTAATTGCTATTGTTGAATGCCGCAACTTGTAGCTCCATCAATAATGGTGTTAATACCAGGTTATACAGGTATACCTGTAAAACCATAAACACAGTAATCAACCCGAAGGTCGGTTTAGTAGGTGATGGTAGAGCTCACCCATGTACCAAGCCCGACGGCGTGTGAATATTCACACATATAGCCAGTTCCTTTCCCTGTGCCGGTTATGGTTTCCCAGGAAACCCGGTACCCAAAAAATCAACTAGCTTGGGTGGAGCTGCAGGTGCCCAAAGTGCCTTGCCCGGGAATCGAACCCGGGACCCTCCGGTCAGTAGTCCAACGCTCTACCCACTAGACCACCCCGACCCACAGGTATACCTGTATATTCCTGTAAATGTTTACAAAATATTGTCCACAAAGTCATGTACCCTTTTATCATAACTGTCATGAAAGTTGCTTCTTGTTTTCCATGGCTAATCACCAAATCTTAGTGATTAGTGCTAGATGCTGAGGATCAAAATGGCACTGAATGAAACATTTCTGTAGCTGTAAGTGAAACTCAGGATCTTCCAGCCAATAATGATTCCATCCCACAATTGAATGGGTCAAGGGAAAACTAACTTTTGAAGGTTCCCCTGGTACCATATGTTAATTCAACCTGAATTTTAGGGTATAGAATTCTTTCATAGCAAGACTGCTCTCTTAATCATGAGAATCACCCATGAAAAATTTTTATCTGCAGGCAAGAAAATCTGGCACTGCAGGCGCGGTTGACAGGTGTGGAGCGTCGTGGCCGGGAACTGCTCTTGCAACAGGGTGCGGCAGTGTCTGGGGCCTCGGTGGCACTCTCAGGTCTCAGTTCACGTCTGGATGGGCTTGTGGAACAGCTGGTTGCCGGCTATGGGATCTCAGAGCAGGAACTAGAGGTACATAGTGCATAAGTGAAGGAGTTTTTTGTCTGTTACAAAGCAATAATGAGTTTTTAGGAAGAAGAGATGTCTTAGACAGCAGGATTATGAAAGGAAGTTAAAGTTCATGAAAAGCTAAAAACATTTCTGTGTTTGTGTAATTAATTGGCTATGCCCTGTGGTGAAAAGACTTTAACTACTCATATTTGCAAAATCCAGGAGCATATGTATGTCTACAGATATTTCAGAAATAAGTTACGACGTCTGATTTTATCCAGTCTTAATATTTTGAAGTCTGAATTTTAATTCTTTTATTTTATGCTTGGTAAGCAGTTTGCCATTGAGATATCATTTTATTGTGATAATTTTATTTTTATTTCATTAGCAATAGTTCTGCTACATACATTAATCTGTGAAAGTGTTCATGGAACTTCCAACGCTTGCTTTGCATTTTTTCCATCATCTTCCTGCCATTGAGATCATTTCTAAAAACAGATCCGCACACTGATACTCCATGTACCTGTCAGTCTTTACATACCAAGTGTCAACATTCAACTCTAGCCTCAAAGATACATAAATATATTAAGTAATGTTATCTGTTCTGGGTTGATCTGCTGTGAACTTATAATTCTGAAGTATTGCTTTCAATTGATATTGCTCAATCTGATCATTGGATTATGTAATGGATTTAAAGTTTCATATGAAATTGAGCAACCCCGAATACTCTTTAGCAGATCCTGTAAAAGCCAAAGTTGAGTTTAAGTTTATTCTTCATAATGTTCTGATGTATTTTATGCATATAAATTATCTAAATAAGTACATCCTCTGACAATTAAGCCCCGAAATATTGTATTCCTTTTTGATGCATTTCTATTTAACTCATCATTTATGTGTAGTGTCCTGTGCATGCCATTCCTTACATATACAATTGAAATGGGTGTCCATACTGTATATAATTGATTGTAAGCTGGCTCCAGGTGTCTTCATTGGTCCCTCAGGAAATGAGTAGGTCTGCATATGGGGGAGAAAATCTGGTGGTTTTGCTCTGTTGTAGTATTGTAGATTTAATGAGCTCTAGTGCTTCCATACCAATTGACACCATTGAGGGAAAGAGTCTTTTTCAAATTGGTTTGAATCAATTTGTTTACAAACTCACAGTTGAGAAGAGTGTCAATGTCACTCGAGATCTTTATGATCAGGCGTTTTTCATAGTTGAAGAAAATTAAAACAATATGGAAATGCATAGATAGTTGATTCATTGCTATGCATCTTGATTGAGATTCCTCCATCCATATCATCTAACCAATAGCACACAAGAGCATTTGCTTAAAATATTGTGACAGGGTCTTTTCATTTATATCAGTTTCATCCCATACAACATGTGATGTCATCATATGAATGCTATTAATAAATACATACAATGATTGGTTAGTCATTGACATCTTGGAAATACCTTATTCACTTGCCTCTGAAAACCATTGTATAAATATTTTAGGGCCATTTTGTTGTGGCCATTGAACATTATATCACAACTTTTCAGGTTTTTTAATTTCATTTTGCAAACAATATGCCTTTTGTTATGATGCTGGCACAATTGCTACTGATGAATCCATAAAAATTACGGAAAAAAGAGCCCTAATGTTTATGAAATTTCTGACCACATCAGATTCGAGGTAGTAATTGAATAATTATTATAAGGCAACGGGATGGAAAAAAAAATACTTGTATATTAATTTGTTGCCTTTGGAATATTTGGAATGGTGGGTGTGAAACTTGGAGATTTGAAGTAAACACTGGAATTTCTAATATGAGTGCAACTGTCATGGATGAATTTACCGTTTGGTGTGACCAAAAAATCTCACTTATCATTTGCCAAGATACCAGAAACAAGAATGGCAAGTCCAGTCAATTCTGGACTGAGTGATTACATTAATGAGAAGGATTAAAAGTTCTTGTTTATTTCAATGAAAATGCTTTCCCCTACCTATTTTATTTTTTGAATCCATAGATCTCACGCTATGTGCTTCTAAAGTGAAGAACTTAAATAATGGTACTAACTTGTTCTCCTCTATGTTGCCTATCTCACTCATAAGAAAACTGATATAATTTTAACTACCCAGAAAATATCTTCTTTAATGTGGCTTTAGATATAATAACTTTCCTGTCATTTAAAAATTTTTTAATTGACAATAAAATTGTTCATTGATTTTCCATGAATTTAACCCCTCTTGCTGTATCTTGATCTCCAGGTTATGCAAAAGCAGAAAGGAAGTATATTACCAAAGTGTGCAGCGCACAAGTATTTGACAATCAATCTCCTATCCATTTGTGTATAATCATTCTTTTATGAGTAAAAGTATATTTTTCTAATGTGTATTCAAGCCATAGTCCTGCAAACATATATCTTATAATATTTTTTTAAGATATCGATGCTAATTTGGATAAGAAGTGTTTTGGTGAAAAGAGATCAGCTTACAATTACATTATAAGCGGTACCCATGAATGAAATTCCTGAAATTTGGAATTGCTTCCCATTAGCTGAAATATTTACGAGTTTATACATACTATATAGTCTGTATGTTATATTATAGTATAATGTGGATGTAAAGTTGTAGACACCCTCTTATGTACCAGAAAGAGCCCTAGATGAGTGAATTAATCAAGAATTAAAGACCTTATGCATGTACAAAAATGCATCAAAATCCAAGCTAGGCATGCATTGTCTGCTTTTCAACATAATTTTCATGATCTGCCAAGTGATATGAATCATTAATTACACATTTTCTTTCAAATGAGCCAGGGAACTGTGTATTAACACTTAAGTTCCAGGTAAATAGTTTCGTTTGACTTTCTTTGAAATTGAAGACCAGATTGGAGGAACATTTTCAGTTACATTTTCATGTGGAGTAATTCTAAATGCCATCTTTACCATTGATGGTATCTTTTTAATCTGCTTACTAAGATCTATCTAATCTCCTAAGTGACAACAAAATTTGCAAGTAAAAAATTGACTTAACAAAATGTTTCTTCTCTGTAGCCTTCAGTTACTCGAGGTTCATTATTTGTGGTCTTTCTTTCTTCTTCTTGCTTGCTTGGCAGAATGCAGCTCACCCAGAATTCTCAATTTTCTCATAAAAAGCTTAATGGATCTGCTCCACAAAGTGGAGTAAAGGATGGCTTTGTAACTCCATGGCTGTGTTCACTAGTACTCCCCTGAAATCCTTTGTGCCATTCTGGACCCAGGTAAAAGTAAAAAACTTTAGCAAGAGAATACTGAGCAAATGGAAGTGATGACATTTCTGATACAGTGATTGTACCTGTATGTCAAAATTATGCTCAGAAAGAAATGGATGCAAAGACTTAAAAAATTATTGGCGTGTTGACAAGGAAAAATAATCTGTAAAAGTGTGTCATGCAGTTTTAATTCCATCTAATGTTAGCATTATGTCTTGCAAAGCCTTAATTACTGTATTTCAGTCCAAATCTGAGGGTTTATTCATCTCTTACCACTTCCTCCATAAAAAGTGATCCCCAAATATTTCCTACAATTTTTGAGAAGAGTAACTTTGTGAAGAATCAATAATGGAAAATTTACTAGATGAAGATTTTAGTGTAGTTCAAAATGTATTTTGATGATTCAAGTAATTTCAATACATCCTGTGAACTGAACAAGGAAAAAATCAAAAACAAATTAAATATGTGCATTTAAAAAAAATGAAAAGCAAAAAGCATCCAATTCAAATTTATTGAGAAATCTTTTAATTGCAATGAAATATGACAAAATTTCTTTTGTTGTAATAGAACCCTTAAAAATGAAAGAATATTTTATTAGACTCAGATTTAAACAATAGGCCCTTTCACTCTCATTGTTTTTGTTTCCACTCCATATTTATTTTATTTATATTTGTAGACTTGTTATGTTAACATGCTGTTCATAATTTATCGATCAAACTTCATTTTAAGTAAATGTGAAAATGAAAAATGGCTTACACTCATGGTTTACCTCTTGTTTCTTTTGTTTCATTGTGACATCTATAAGCCATAATTGATTTAATTAATTAATTTAAATTTATAATTGACATTGGTGGAGAGAAAGGAAAACAGATGAGGTAGTGTTAGGCATGGTGAAAGGGAAAGAGAGGGGATTGTAGGGAGAAATCCAAAGAAGAGAGGGAGGATGGATACTAAGCGTTTTGATCAGCCATGGGATGTTGAAGACTGTGATAGTGGGGAGAATGCTAGGCAAGCAAGGAAAGGGAAGAAATAGGATAGGGATGTTGGATAGAATGAAGGGAGGAAGGTAGTATGCGAAGATGAAGAAAGTGTAGTGTCCAATGTCAGAGTGTGTTTTTCTAAAGAACACAAGGGATTTATCACTGTACTATTTGTCAGCTCATGGAATTACAAACTTATCATTGCTAGTCTTCGTGATATATTCCTAACCATATAATGGTTTAGCATCAATTGCTACATCTTGCTTGGCATTTTTCCAATGTATGCATAAACTATTTTGTAATGAAGCAGCTAGTTATTTAACACCTTTTTAACTGCTAAGTAACGGCAATATTTACCCCTTTTATTTGGCAATCCTGCAGAGCATGGGATCCAATCGATGGTATTTCATTTTGTTTACCATGTTGTGTTGAATTATCCTCACTTTACTTTAATAAATAGTGATAAGTAGAGCCCTGAAAACAAACGTAGAAGGAGAATAATAAAAATGAGAATAATTTATAATATAATATGTACATAGTATAATTTATGTCGGTTTATAAACTGTTACCCTTCTAATATTTGAGTTTTGCTCATTTAATTTATCTAACCTCATTGACTTCTATTTATAAGTAATAATTTTTTAAATTCTCTTTAGGCCTCCCTATCTGTCTTGATGAGCTAATGTTTGCATTACCTATTTCTGTCAAGCTTTGACCTTGCCATTGTGAAATCTCATACGTGTAATTTTCATATTTCTTTGTCCTTGACATAGAATAGCCTGATTAGTTTGCCTATCTTCAGAGTAGAATGAAAGTTTTATAATTATAGCTTTTCCTTTTATTTTGCTTCAGCCAGTGGCTTGTTCCCTAGGTAAGTTTCATCCCTTGAATCAAATTATTATTATTTTGTTTAATTTACTTCCCTTCCAAAGATGTTGCTTTGAAGGATTATCTGTTAACTTAGGGCCAGATTATTTATCCTGTTTGTTTCATGACTGCAGTTTGATTTGTATAGTTGTAAAACTTATAAATTCTACTTATAAGTGTAAGAAATAAAGTGTTATATGTGGTTCATTTGAAAAGTACATTAAACCTGGAGGAATGTGAATGTAGTTAATTATAATTGGGAATGCCCATCACTTTTAAGCTGAGCAGTTGAACTTGAGTCCGCAAAAGCTGACATGTAAATAGTATCATGAAAGGTGAATCTTAAACAGCAAACATGTCTCTCTGCATTCCAATTTGCATGGCCAAAATAATACATTGTAAAGCTTCTATTGATAATATTTATAATGTGGGTCTGAATTTCTATGCCCACCAAACAAAACCAAATAGGCACAATGCACTTTTGCTCCACAAGTCACCAATTGTTGGACAGTTTGGAGGTCAGAAAGCATTTCGTTGGAAAGCACTTGCATAAATCAAATTTTTTTTATTTTAAAAAGTAAAACATTCGTAATCAATTGTTTTGTGTTCATGTGCAAATGAAGCTGGCCATAAGTCAGGCTTCTCAACCAATGGAATGGGGTTACATTAACAGTTAATGGTGTGCAAAGAATTTTCCTCCCCACTGTTGATTGTTTGTGTGTCCTCTAGATCAGTAAAATACCTGCATGTTGATTTCCTGGAATCATTTGAGTGAGTTAAATGATATAATGTGCTGTTTTCACTGTGAAATTCTCTCTAGTGTACCAATTAATCACCGCTGCAAATGAGATTGAATGTGGAATGGCTTAAATCTCTTAGATCCCTTGACATCACATTTGCTGAATTCCATCATGTGTCAGAGGTTCCATCTTTAATACCTCTGAGGAATTGCAAAAGCTGTTGCAGCAAACCTTGTTTCATCTCTGCAGGGTTTATATACTTCCCCCTTTTTTTTAACTCTCTGAAATATATCTGAGCCGATTTATGACTACTCTATCAACTAGATCTCTTAGTATATCTCAATTAGTGAATTAATCTAGAAAAATGTAGTACACTAATTGAAAGCATTTAAAACTATAAAGTTCAACAGTGCATTTATTTATTTCATTCAATTTGAAAATGTCTCTTTAAGTTGGTGACGGTCATTTATTTTAGTGTGTCCACTAAAGATTACTTCATTAAACACGGAATCTAAGGCTAACATACAACATACATTGGTGGTCCACTTCCTTCATATTTTCATTAGAAATTATTACATTGTTTATAATGCAATGAAACTAACACATATGTTTATATGAATTCCATAACTTCTTGGCTATATGTTTCAAAAAATATTTTAATGCTTCACTGAATGGACAACAAACATTCTTAGTCAATTGCATAGTATTTTTCTCCCTAGTGGCCTCTGAACAACACTTTTTTTCACATTTCTGACAAACTATCCAATCAAAGTAAGAATGTAATTGTAACTATTAGGTTGACTTTTGAGGAGCGGATGTCAATGGCATCGGTATAAAGTCATCGGGACACGTGCACAAAACCATTAACAGAATTTGTATATTATTACTCACATCATTTGCTTATTTTTCTGCATTCTGTATATCAATATGTTCACTCAGGAACAAATATAGTGGGGCCTTGCTTTAAAAGCATAATTCATTCCAAAACATTACTCTTAATGTAAAACTCATGATTTATGAAACATTTTTCCCATTTAGTTTAATGTTAAATATTATGATGCAGTCGGTGCCAAAAAATGTTTTTAAGGTTTATTCGAAGAAAATTATATACAAGGGCTGTGAAAAAATTGACTTACATTTTGGTCTTGTGGTGGGTAGGACTAGAGCCACAATCTTGGTGTATAAATGTTCCTACACTCTGCGTGTGCAGATTGTGGTTATTCTCACATTGTGAACGGTTGAAATGTTCACTGTTATATAAAATCCCCCCTCCCATGGACTACAACCTTGTCGTGGTGGAAGGGCTTGTGTGTTCCGACGACCTATAGAGCTGTGCTGGCGGGAGTAATAATAATGTTAAGGCCCCATACTGCATTGGCATGAAAGCTTAATAAAAAAATTCAAAATCATTAGATATGTACAGCTCCTTCATCTATTGACCAAATGAGTTACCAGCAAGTTACCTCACACAATCATGTCATGCCGTAATCATGAAATACACTGGACATGTTTTTTTTGCTTTTTGATGCAAAATGAGAACTTTCCATCGGCCGTCCCACATCTCAAAATTCTAGGCTTCCCATTTAAGAGCCTTACCCTTGGCTATGTAGACGTGCCTCTCAAGTAGCCAGGGAAATGGGTAGAGGGTCACTCAGGAGGCAAGGGTTGGTCTTCAGAGGTCAGCTTTTCTGTCAGTCAAATGATATTTAATATCTGACTTAGAGGGATTTTATAAAAATCGTTGAGAAAAGTTTCTGAAAAATAGATTTATTTATTGCTAAATGTCTCAAAATTCTTCAAAGCACATTCCTTTAGCGTCGACACACTTTTGCAAGCTTCTTTGATGGCACTTAAGGTCCCATGGTGGTGTCCTTTGAGGGAGGATTTCACTTTTGGAAATAGGATATAGTCTGCTGGTGCCAAGTTAGGACTATCCAAAAAGTCGGGGTCTTCTTCAATACGTGCAGAAGTTCTTTGGAAGCAGACCCTCGATCCTGCTTTTGGTCCTCATCCTTGAACACTTGGCGAATCATGAGCAATATCTCTGTACCCGATTTCCTCGGTCGAACACAAAATTTGATGGAGTAACGCTGTTCAATCGTTCGCTGCATTTTGAGCTTGCACCAATTCACTCGACAGAGATGCATAAAAAGTACGATCTAGCCTGAACGAAGGCTCGCAGGCGAGTGGCGCTTGGAATGTGTTCAAGGTCAGACCCCCCAACAACAATGGGCGACGTACCGTCACGTCAGGAAAAAATTGTTCCCGTTAATTATACATGTTTATCCAAACCTTACTTCGGTCATTATAAATCAGTTACCGATCTCTGGCCCTGGTTAAAATAAGATTACAGGAGAGAAATGTTTACTCACCCCCTCGTGCTCTCTCTTGCAGGATGTTATATTCCATAACGAGGCGTACACACAGAGCAGCAGCGTGGAGGCGAGTCCGGAGAAGAAGCGGGCGGCGCCGACGGAAGTCCCGGCGCCCCGCCCTTCACGACGCCGCTCGCCCGCCTCCCCGGGCGCCGGCGCCTCGTTCGTGTCCGCCGTGATCAGCGCCATCAAGAGCGCCGCGGCGCCCTTCTCGTACCGGGCGACGCCACCGCCCCTACCAGACCCCACTTCGTCCTCGTCCGAGGCGACGGCCCCCGCCGCCGCCTCGCTCCCGTCCTCGGCGGTGGTCGACGAACCTGAGGAGGAGGAGGAAGGGCTGCTGCCCCCGCCGCCCCCGGCCCGCCTGGCGGGCAGCGAGTCCCTGCAGAACCTGTCGCGGGCGATAATGCAGCGGCAAGTTACGGAGAACGAGGAGGAGGAGGACTCTCTTCCGCTGTCGCCACCTCACACCTCGCCCCTCTCCACCTCTTCGTCGCCGTCGGAGGAGGCGGCGGCCGAGGGAGGGGCCGAAGGCGGGGCCAAGGGGGCAGCGGGGGCGGGAGGCGGCGGGGAGGGTGGCCGGTCGACTCCCCTCACGCCTCCGCCAGGCGCCGACTCCCTCGTCGACCAGGTCATCGAGGTTGACAACCTGCTCACCAAACTTCTTAAGGTCCTTCGTATCATCCAGATGGAGAACGACACCTACCTGGAGGAGGTGCATGAGGAAAGGTGGGCTCCAAAGGTCGGCTGATCTTCTCTCAATATATCGTCCCTCACCAATGACAATTCTTTGGAAACCCCAGAAGGTCTTTCCTGCCTCTCTCTCTCTCTCCAGATGGACCCTTCCAAATGACTTCTCAACGCTCTCCAATAAATTGTAATCTTCAACATTCCATGACCTCTCATTATTTCTGGCATCTTCCCTTTCCTTCTTTGAAACTCTCCCACCATCCTTCTTCATTTTCTACCATGTCTCAGAATACTTTAATTGTAGCCCAATCCATTCAAGAAATATTTTTTAACCTTCTCCACGTCACATCTCAAAATCCTTGTATTAAAAGTCTATAATCTTGTCAAATTTGCCACATTTATAAAGGACAGAGGATGCTATACTCTGTGTCCATTTTAAAGTTTCATATATATATATATATAAATATATATAAATATATATATATATATATATATATATATATATATATATATATATATATATATATATATATATATATATATATATATATATATATATATATATATTAGTTTATTCAAGTCATCTCCTCTTCTACTGTTCTCAGGAGTTGCTTTTTTCATTACATAAAAGTTGTGTCCCAAAAGGAATAGGACTGAGTCAATTAGAAAATAATTTTTTGCCAGAATTGATATATTCATGCAAAATTCTTTGAAGCTAAGATCAGCTAAGCTTCTTCATCAAGGCTTATGGTAACTCTTCAACCAAGCTGTGTTGATGTTTTCTCTCAGTCTGGATTTGTGGCAAGGGAAGAGAAAGAAGTCTGGTGGGGCATTGTCTACAAAATTTGCATCCTCACTCACATGGTTGAGAAGCTCTTGGCAGATCGACTGCTCTGCTTTTCCAATAGTCCCAATGTCTGATCTACTATCTATAGGCAGTCCTGATCTCTGATCTATAAGCCCCATGTTTACTCAGTTGAGTACTATGACTGATTTATAACAAACATTCCTTTTTCGTGGTTCTCACTACTACTACTTCCTGTTCCATAACTCATTGTGGGATGTATAAAATGAGACTGATAATATAAAAAATAATAATCCTATATATCGGTGAAGATCAGCCAAGGAACAAAAAATTTTATCAAATGTTGGTTCATAGTGGGGAACACAAAAGTTAGCTTCATACATGTTTTTAGTTGGGAAAATCAGGAGTAAATTACTCTTTAAAAATTGAGAGAAAATTATATAAATTACAGTTAAATTGCAGAATAAATTAATTTAGAATAACAAAGAAATTTGAAAACACTCTATTTTAAAAATTATCTTTAGAGTTGGTGCAAGGTTTCTTGTCCTTTTATAGGGCTCATCTTACTGAAAAGGTTCATGCTGAATCGAAGAAGAACAGTAAAGCACAGGATCAGCTTCACAGCTGGGAGCAGATGGGTGCAAGACTTCGGTCTGAGCTGAGTGAAGCACTGACCACACTCCAGAAGCGTACCATGGAGCTGGATGAAGCCCGCATTCAACTTTCACAGCTCCAGGAGGAAGCCTTTGTGAGTACTGAAAAATTGCAGGATTATTGGGATGGTATTTGGGTATGGGGCATTCATATGTAATGCTAAAACCATGTTGATGAGATCAGCAAAACAGTTTATTGCCTCTCACTAGTAGCAGTTTTAGAAATATATATGTCAAATTGAAGCTGTGTATGACCTATGATACTTGTACTATTGGAGAAGGATTACTTTTGATAAGCCTTATCTCTGGATAGACTGCTGTTAAATTTACAGCTATGTTCATCATGTCATTTCCACAGTCTATTAAAGCAACAAATCTTGTTTTTTAACTAAAATGGAAGTAATGAGTTTTGACTATATTGTCTCACTTTGCACTAGTGTGACATGGATATTCTGGACATTGGACATGGATACTTGAATAATATAGAAATTTGAAAACATTCTATTTTAATAATTGTCTTTAGAGTTGGTCTGCAAGGCAGTGTCAGGCACACACTTCTATTTAAAAGATTTTATACTGAAAAATATCAAAGCTTTTGGGACATTTGCTCCTGTGTTTGCAACTGTAAACTATTGGGTTAGTGAGTTTAAATGTGGTGGTACATCCACAAATGATGAACATTGTTCAGTACATCCAGTGGAAGAAATGGTTTGGAGTGATCAATTAATCAGAGTCCATGAACTAGTTGAGACCATAGGAATGTAACCAGGTACATTTTTTTCAATTGTGCATGAAAAATTGGGTGAGAAAAATGTCTCAAAAATGAACACAATCATGTGGTTAATTTGTAGGGCGATTTGACACTCTCCCTTGGCAATCCCGAGAAGTTTCTGCAAAGATACGTAATTGTTGACAAAACATGGATACACTACTACACTTCAGAGACAAAGGAACAGTGAAAATGTTGGCTTTCTAAAGGAGATCCGAGCTAGAAAGATGGTGAAATCAGCTGACAAAGTGATGATGATGCGGAATAATCTATATCGATTCCCTGGAAAAAGGGGCAAAAAATAAAGGGAGAGTATTATGCATCATTATTGCACTGGTTGAGTGAAGAATTCAAGAAAATATGTGCTCATTTGGGAAAGAAAAAAAGTTCTTCCATCAAGAGAATGAATGGATGCACACGCATACAATTTTGATAATGGAATTACAATATTACAACATGGAATTACATTCTACACCAGATTTGGTACCCAGTGAATTTAATTTATTTCCAAGCTTGGAAAAATGGCCTGGTGGAAAACAATCAACATTGAACGAGAAAATCATTTCCAACACCATTGGCTATTTTGAGAGGACCTTCCGAAATCTTACTTTTTGGACAGCTTAACAAAGTTGGAGAAATGCTGGGAAGAGCATACCAAACTAAAAGAAGATTGTTGGAATGTAAAAAAAAAGAATCTATCCAAAAAAATTTGTTTTCTATTTTCCTAAGAACTTATTAAATGGCCCATGTATGTTGAAGGAACTAATCGTAGGCAAAAACAGAAGTTGAAAGGAGAGTGAATTTTTTATAGAAGTCTCTCTTGAAATCCTGTGGAACTCTCTAAAGTTCAGTAGGATAATTTTCTAACTTGTGGTACACTTTAGAAAATGTTATCAAAAATAAGATAAATCAAATATAAGCATAAAAGAATAATTATCAGTATTGGTAATTTGCTCACGAAGAATTAGGGATTCATTGTAAACTGAAAATTCACAAAAATAACTGTTTCCATGTCTAACTTGATACATGAATTTCTCTAAGGATACTAATATTTGATATGCACATATAATTTCCACAGTTACCTGACCGACTGAATGAGAAGGATCATGTCCATGAGCTTAGTAAAAAGTATGCCATTAGTAACAAACTACTGGCAGACAACTGGCGACAAGCTCTTACTGAAGTACGGAGGCAGTATGTTGCCATAGACAATGCTCTTGAGGTGAGTACTCTAAGTAAGTTATATGCTAAGTTAAATTTGTTGCCATCAATAAGCATCATTAGGTTTCTTTCAACCTTTGGATCAAGGTTTTTATAAACAGTATCGGAAAAATAGATTTATTTCCGATATTGCTGCAATGCCTCTCAGAATTCTTCAAAGTACATCCCTTGAGAGTCGACACACTTTTGCCGGCGAATTTTCCATAACACAATGGCTCCCTGGTAGGCAGATTAAGGAAGATCCTTAAGGTTAATGCTAGCTTCTTTGATGGCACTTAGGGTCCCATGGTGGTGTCCTTTGAGGAAGGGAGGATGTCACTTTTGAGAATTGGAAATAGTCTGCTGGTGCCAAGTCGGGACTGTAAGGGGGTTGGGGAATCGTGGTGATGCCATTGCAGAAGGTCTTCACAAGCAGACACTCAAGTCTGCTTTTGGTTGTTCGTTAACACCTTTGGGACGAGTTTAGCACAGGTCTTTCACATCGCCAAATTTTCCATGATAATGGTGTGCACTGTCATCTTATCAATGCTAATATACGATCTGCAAATATGCGCACACTTACTCAACGGTCTGAATTCAGCGCTTCATGCATATGTGGGGAAAAAATTGTTGCAGAGCAATATGTGCTTGTATTATCAAAGGTGGAAACCTAAAAAAAAATATATGAAAATGATTTATGAAGTTTGATGATGAGTAATGTAATTTCAATGCAAAAGATTACAATGGCCATTTTAATTTTACATTTACATATGCAAATATCAGTGAATCATGAAAATGTATTTCATTGAAAAATTTGAGGAAAATATTCTTTTGCACCAATGTGTGTTGTATACCAGCCAAATCTTTTTTATTTCTGTTTCAAATCACATTATAAAGCACCATAAGAAATATGATATGAGTTATGGTCACTGAATATGCGAATCAGATGTGTATTGTTCATGTAATTTGCACTGGTTGAAGCAAAACAACTTCACTCAAACTATAATTTAGATTAATTAAAGATAAAAATTATTCATGTAATTATTACAGTTTTATACTAATTTTGCCTCACCATTTTGCAATTTTCATTGCTTTGCCCAAAGTTGGAGAACAAGGTAAAAATATAGTTTATTATGAAAAACAAAACTTGCTTTGATATCATGAAAGCTTTCATAAAAATATTTTAATTTGCCCTGCATAAATTATTTCTTACTTTCTCTTTGACATCCATATGCTTAAGCTTTCCTTGCTTTACTATCTATCCTTCATTTCATGAAGATGTAATTTGTTGAAGAAATATAGCTTAATTTACCATTAATTATGGGGATATGGTAGTCTAGTTGGACTACTGGCTGGAGAGTCTGGGTTCGATTCCTGGGAAAACCTCTCTGGGAACTCTTAGCTCCACCCAAATTTTGTGATTGTCTGAGTGCCATAGCTTCCCGAGAAACCGTAGCGGCAGAGGGAAAGGAAGTGTCCTCCCTATCCTGTTGTGTGAATTTTATACCTCATGAATGATTTTTACTCTCTGAAATGGTTGCATTATAACTCATTGGGTTAAGTTCATGGTAAGATTCGCCCTTATCTATCAAACCAACCTTCAGGTTGGTTGTTGTGGTAACCATCAATTATGTAATTGACCGTTTATTTTGATTGACATATCTACCTATTATGTTTGGATAAATAAATGATCAATATGCATATATTCCAAAAAAGGCAAAGGCTACATCACGTGAGGATTACAGAACAATAAGTTTGATATCCCATGCAGCTCAAGTTATTCTCAGGATCATCAACAAAAGGATAGAGAGTAAGGCAAATGATTACTTAGGGGATGATCAGTTTGGGGTTAGAAAGGGGAGAGGTACGCATGATGCCATTGCAGTAAAGAGATCACTAATCAAGAGGAATATAGAATTGTATCAGGACGTAATTGCCAGTTTTGAAGATTTCGAAAAAGCGTTTGATAGAGTGAATTGGGACAAATTAATGCATGTTTTTGATTGGAGGGACAGGAGACTGATCCACAACCTGTACATGTCTCAGACTGCTCAGGTGCAAGTGGGGAATGGAGAATCCGGATGGGCAGTGTTAGGAAGAGGTGTAAGGCAGGGTTGCCCATTGTCACCGGTGCTGTTCAACGTATATGTGGAGGAAATGATTAAAGAGGCATGGGAAGAACTGGAGGTAGGAATGAAAGTCGGAGGGGAATTCGTAAAATCGGTTAGGTTTGCTGATGACCAAGCATTAGTTGCTCAGTCAGCCAAGGGGTTGCAAGCATTGCTGAGTGAATAGGAGGTTCAGTGCGATAAATATTGGATGAGAATCAATATTAATAAAACAAAGGTTATGCGATTTTCCAGAAAGAAAAAGGCTAAGCTAAATATTAAAATAGGCGGGGAAAGAATAGAGCAGGTAGAGCAGTTTACATATCTCGGAGGTGTTTTGGACCAATACGGTCAAAGTGGTAGGGACGTAAAGAGAAGAATTGCGCTAGGCAAGGAGGCTTTCTCAAGGAGGAGGGAGTTGGTGACGGGGACGTTGAGTAGGGATGTTAAGACAAGAGTCGTTAAAACTCTGATATGGAGCATAGCTATGTACGGCACGGAAACGTGGTCACTGAAGCAGGAGGATAGATGTAGACTGGAGGCTTTTGAAATGTGGGTGTGGAGAAGAATGGAGAAGGTGAAATTGACCGAAAGGAAAACAAATGAGGAAGTACTGGAGATGGTGGGTTAGGAGAGGGGTTTGTTGAGAGAAATCCTATGGAGGCAGGAAAAATGGATGAAAGGCATATTGAGCGGTAGTGGAATGTTGAAGAAGGTAATAGAGGTGAGAATGTTGGGCAAGCAAGGAAAGGGCAGGAACAGGATAGGGATGTTGGACAGGATGAAGGGAGGAAAGAAGTACACAGACATGAAGAGGGACCTGATGTAGATTAGGTTGCTAGATTGGGTTTTTTTTGGAGTTACAATATGTTTATTTGATAGTTGTGTCCATCCAAAAACCTACCTTAACCGGTAGATTACCTAATAATAATAATAATATATTTTACAATGACTCCTTGACTTATGAACTGATCTATATTTGAACTTCTTCCACGTTTCATGAAATTTATGAAGACATGAAGAAGTTAACTGATACTTCTGAATTCTGAGTGTAACTACCTTGGCTACTTGAAAAATTACTTTATCCTCAAAACATATAATTATGAATATTTTTAGAAAATGGTATGCCAACTCCTGAAATCACAAGTCGTTCTAGAGAACAATTATCGTGTTCCAAATTCACTTTTATAAATGTCACACTCTTTGGTCGGATGTCTACTTCCTTGCTTGTCTTATGGCATGATGTGAGTAAGAAGAGCATATCTTACGCGCTAGTTGCAACTAGAATTTATTTTCAACAATTATCCTTACTTTCAAAGATGGCATAATTTACTGATGTTTGCAATATTCATAAAGGGACCATTTTGTATAGTGTTTATGCCAAGTTATTCAAAATTGACTGAAGACTGAAAGCACTCCATCAAGTATTATAATGAATTGCTGTGGAGTTGTGAAGAAAGAGCCAATTAGGTGTGTATAACAATGCTTTTCCCAACTTTAAGAATTGATTCCCAAGTAAAGAGCGGTAAAGAAAATAAGTTTTCGGACTCAATCATTATTAAACTTAAAATGATTACTCTTGAGCCTGTTCTTCTTTTATTTAATTTACATTTTCTATGGCTCACCTAGCCACGGGTGAACTTTTATTTGAAATCCAGAGTCCACTATCTGGTTTCTCTTTTACCATTATTTGAGTAACTTTATCTTGAATTTCTGAATAAAATTGGTTCTTTGTATAACAGACAAAATATTGGTTATTCACAAGCTTAACTGTGATTGCTTGGGAAATAGTTGAACTCCTACCTCAGCATGAGGCAGATTTATTTAAGTAGTATACTGGGAGGAACCAGCACTCATAATTGGTCTCTTGAGAACTTTTGCTTGGCTTGCTGATTTTTTGAGCTGTGCCATACAATTAACCTTCAGAATGATGAATGCTACTGAGATCTCTGATGAAATTCTCTCCAAATCAATTGTGTACACAACAATTTCTCATAAATAGCCCATCTCACCAAACTTCCCTTGTCTCTTTATTTTTTGCTACCTCTCTTGTCATTTTACCAAACCCTATTCCTATTTTATATGTTTTGCTTCTAAACCATGTGACTCATTTCTCTCACCCATCTTCAACCAATATTGCTGTTCTCAATCAATTCTTTTTCGCTTAAATGCTTGCTTAAATATCCTGTTTCTTGAGCTTATGCCCATTACTGCTTTCAACGGCCTTGCTCAAATTCCTGCCCAAATGTAAGATTGCCACTCTTTTTATAATGATTTTATAATTTTTATCTCCTGTGCACATATTCTTTTAATTTGATTAACCTTTCTCATTATCTTGGTTCCTCAAGTATTTTATCTTCACATTTTACTTAGTATTGGTTCAATTTATTCACTGCTAGGCAAGCCCATACTTAATGTAGGATCAAAACTAGCAGTTTAGTCATAACAAGTTTAGCATATATCCTTCACTAACTAATTGGCTCATATTGTGCCCTACTGACATAATCTAATCCTATTTGAAATTGGTTTTTTATTTATAAAAGTATAAGGGTAACTGTCATTTTTCATAATAATGTACATCTTGCCAATTTTCTTCGTTACTGGCATTCCTGATGTGCTTTGTGTAAAACGTTCGCGGAACGTTTCATGAACAAAATCTTGATTTAAATTTCAAACCAATGGAAATGTTTAACTTTGAAATGTAACTGATTTTTGATGATGGGTAACTTGCTTGATGCATATTTCAAATCAAATATATTTTAGTAATAAATGAAGAAACAATTGCAAAATTATAAATTTGAAGTATAAAATTCTCATGTTACCTAAAAATTATTTGTAATATTGGGTGTCAGATCCAATGTTGGGTGAACATTCAATTTGTTGATAATATTTTTCTCAGTCTATCTCTGAGAGCCCCAAAACATTTTGTACATGATGAATTATATTCTTTGGTGATGAAAAAAATCACCCAATTAAGGGTTAATTTTGTCTTGGAAAAAATAGTGTGAAGTGGTTATAATTAGCAGTATGTCTTGTGCAGTTTTCCAAATCCATCCAAATACTTTATGAATGGCTGCTATTTTCTGAATCTCTTTTTATCTTACTTGGACAGTTGTTTTGCTGAAATAATGTTTGATTCAATGGGAAAAATGGACTGATGAAACTCATTTATGATTTGTCAATTGAAGACCGTATAATATTTCATTCTTGGCAAAAAAAATCCCTTAAAAGCTTAGGAAAATATTGGCCAGAGAACAAAATGGCCAAAGCACAAAATGCTGAACAAAATGGAGCCTTATGTTCAGTCATCAATGATTTAGGAAATGCATCCTGGATGTCATTCAGTGTACCAAAAAATTAATGAAAAAAATGGATATATTTGCTTGCACATCCATTTTTATTTTTGCATTTTCCCAAAATATAACATTTTCATGGTTGACTCTCTCATACAATCTGTTTTCTGATCGAGATTAATTCTGTGGTGAAGGTTGAACTTATTCATGAAAATATTATAAAATACAAGGCTGTAGTTATTATGTTATTATTTTAATGTGATTTAAAATTATTATTTGAATGCAATTCTGTAATTGTGCTGTAAATGGCACACACAACAGATTTGGCTTTCAGAGTGATGCAGATGGTCAAAGCCTCTCAATCCATCCATTAGATATTGTCATTCAAAATGATATTGATTTGCTTCGGCCGGCCATTTAAACTGATATTGTTTTTTTCCCAAACCAAGACACTGCACAGTGTTCAAGGGGTGGTTCTGCAGTGCCCACCCCTGGCCAAACTGCAGCAGGATTTGGAGGAGGCTAACTTCCTGTCAGTCTCTTCGCCAGTGATTGGCCTGGACACTGATCCAAATGCCAATGCTTCCATGCCAGCAGATATCTCTCCAGATAGCAGCGACATACAGGAAATTGGAGTGAAGGAGGATGGCCTGAATGGTAGGGCATAGTGTGAACACTGTTGACAGACTCCAGTGGGACAGCCATTGCTGAATTTCTGTGGACACTGCAATTAATATGGACTGTGTATGAACTGACCTTACTCTCTAAAAATTAGTTTAACTCCTTTTTAACACGAAACCATGAAGTAGAGGGAAAAATTATGGACCATTAATGTGGACCCTGTATATTGTTGATAAAACCAGCAGCTATTTAATAAATCTATCATAATAATAAAAAGGTTTTATTATGTAATCAAATGAAGTAACAAGTTCCTTGAGACTGAAGGCGTTTGATGGTAGAAGAATGAATGGTGAACTTTCACTTTTGAACTTGCACCAAGTCATGCATCTTTGCATGAATAACACATTTTTTTAATAAATAAACAATAAATGGCAGATATTGCTACAGTGGCTCAAATTTCTTCAAAGTGCGTTAACTTCTTTGAGCATTGATTCACTTTTGCCAGCGGACTTTGCAGCGGTTTGAAGGCTCCTAAGTAGGTGCATTCCAGAAGATCCTTAAGGATCCACCACATGCAAGCTTCTTTGAAGTCACCATGGTGTCCTTTGAGGGAGGATTTCCCTTTGGGAATAGGATATAGTCTGCTGGTGTCAAGTTGGGATTATCCAAAAAGTCAGGGTCTTCTTCAATACATTGCAGAAGGTCTTTGCAAGCAGACCCTCGACCCTGCTTTTGGTCTTCCTCCACACTCTCCTGGCTATCTTTGAAGAACTTGTGCCACTTGAAAATTACAGTTTGTGATATGCTTTTATCCTTGAACCCTTGGTAAATCATGTCTCTGCACCGGATTTTCTCAGTCCAACACAAAATTCGAAGGCGTAAACTGTTCAAAGGTTCTCTGCATTTCGAACTTGCACCAAGTCCCTTGACAGGGATCCACTAAAAACACAATTTAGCCTGAACCAATGCTCGAAGGGGATTGTTGCTTGATGGGTGTTGAAGGTAAGAACCCCTAGCACCAAGGCTACCGGTACGAGCACTCTGTGACCTACAGTCATGTCAGAAAAAAATTGTTCCCAATACTTTCGTACAAACCTTGTATTTGTATGATTTTTTATGTCTACAGGAAGTTAGATATATACAAATACTTTTCCCTTTAGTTGGGGCATTGAAAATTTAAGGTACTTAAAGTTTAGGGTCATAGACGAACAGAATATCCTATCGTTATGTTGATTATACCTGATATTTTAAAAATGGTAGCATTCAACAAAGATCTGTATCTAACAATTAATGCTAATTTTAAGATTCAGATCGTTGCTGACATTGTGACTCTCCTGTTATGGCAAAGTAAATAAGGTTTAATTGTTCAATTTTCAAATATCTTGTTTTGATAATTATTTAAATTATGGTCTGATTAGATTTGCTATCAAATGCTGATGAACAAGATATTGTTGATTTACATTTGTACCTCTGTTTACATAAAGCTAAAGGTATGAATTTTCAAATGAAATATTTCTACAAACAAACTTGTTTGAGAATATGTCTCCTTTGTCTTCGATGTTTTTTTCTCACACGAATGCGTTCTTTTTTTTAAATTTTTGCATTGCGCCTATAAGCGACTTATTCCTCTCAAAATTGTGCATTTCGGTATTTAGACTTACTTTTTCACCATTCGTATCAGTTTCTAGGGAAAAATACGGCGTACGATAATCAAGCGTGAATTTTAAACGGTTTCCTTACACGAAAGCCTTATTTTTTTTCATAATGTTGCATTTGGCCTTTAGTCAAATTATTTCTCTCAAATTGTGAACTTCGTTATTTTGACTTACTTTTTCACCAATTATGACAGTTTCTAGGTAAAAATACGTGGTACGATTTCCAATTGTGCATTTTTAACGGATTCCTCACACAAAAGTAGGCATCTAAGGATTTTGACTTATGTTTTTCCATAATGCTAGGAGATTCTAAGGAAATATACGAGGTATGGTTTCTAAGTGTGCATTTTGAACGGTTTTCTCACACGAAAGCTTTCTTTTTTTTCATCGTTCGCATTTCGCTTAAACTTGCTTCTCTCAAATTGTGAACTCAGTTCGTAGAGGTTCCAAGCGTTCATTGTCGGCCCATACGGGCACACATACACCGTCCCGGTGAGCGAAAACCCACCCTAACCGGTCATTTAACAAACAAGATAAAGCCATGACATTCCAAAAAAACATCTCATTCGTGTGCGTGTTGTTTGTGAGAGACGAGAAACTTATGATTTAAAGTAAGCTATGCTATAACAGAGGTTTACAATAGTGGTTGAAGCCGACAGGTAACGGCTCATTTAGAAAATAGGTTAAACTTGGCGGAGAAAAGCTATTACATGGCATACAATTTGAAAGAATATGTGTGAATTTGGAATATTGTCCGTACAGGTGGACTAAGGTGGAATACAAACTAGCACTAAGAGGAGAATGAATAAAACTTTATGGTAACAGACATAGGAAAGACTCATAGGCGAGTTACGTCCTTAGGCAGTGTATATGTATGCTTATAGTTGATATCGTAATCCCAGATGTCGGATAGCAGAGCATTTCCAGTTTTGCCGAGTCGCGAACGAAAGTTCGCGACCTGAGAGCGGATGAAGTCCGCGGCGGACGGAAGACGATGAGCGGCACGCACCTCGGCCATCCGCGTGAGGCGGCGAACCATTAACAAGCGCCGGATGGAGATGTTTTGTATTGTTTCGAGGTGTTTCCATATCGTATTCCGTACTGCAAAAATTGGGCAGGCAAAAAGAAATTTGGGCCGCACGATAGCCGTGAATAGGCGCACCCGGTCCGTATGACTGATCGGGGAAGCCGCCGACGCAAGACAGCGGAGTTGATTGACAGCAACGTTGGCTTTAGCACGGCAAGAGTCCAGGTGGGGTTTGAAGGTGAGTTTGTTGTCGAGAATGACGCCAAGGAAATGGTGCGACGAAGCTCTCGGAATGCAGTGTGCGTGTAGAGTAAGCGACAGGTGTGGTGTGCGGGGGCGGCGTCGGGTGAAGTGGACATGAGTACTTTTGTCCGCGTTTATCCGAATTTTCCATGTTTTGGTCCACTTTTGAAGTTTCCGTAGGTGGGTGTTGAGGCGTCGGATGTTCGCCGAGCGCACACGCGACGTTGCGGCAATGGCGGTGTCGTCTGCATACATGTATAGGGACGTGTGGGGCGTTGTCGGCATGTCATTGACGAATAAATTGAACAAGAATGGACTGAGGAGAGAGCCCTGGGGGACACCCGCCTCAGCTTTCTTTACATCGGAGAGGGAATCACCCATCTGCACACGAAAATGACGATCAGAAAGGAAACTGCGGAGGATAAGGATGAGGGGAGGTGGGAAACCGTACTGGTGCATTTTAAACAGGAGGCCATTATGCCAGACCCTATCGAAAGCACGGGCGACGTCAATGAAGACGGCATCCGTGAAACGGCGGAGATTAAAGCCGTGCGAGATGCGTTCGCACAAGCGAAGAATCTGATGATCCGCGGAGACGCGAGAGCGAAAGCCGAATTGCTCTGGGCGAAGGATGTCATGAGCGTGGGCGTGAGATTCGAGCTGGGTCAGATGGACCCGTTCAAAAATTTTGGGCAGGTTCGAGAGCAGGGTAGTTCGTAGAGGTTTCTCGCTAAAAATACGTGGAATGACTCCGTGGTGTCGACGATTAAACCCCCCGGATGACTAGGTAAGTCTTTTTTGTCTTCCTCTAGCTGATAGATAAAGTATTCCCATCCATTTTTCCTTGAAAAAGAATGTGGCTGCTCTGAAATCCGAGATCGAGGCGCAGTCTACCTTCATCTGAGAGCAGTTAGCCCTTTATCTAAAGGAGCAGACGGGGGGGAAAGTCGTACTACTTTCCGGACAATTGGCAGTGCTTGGAGGACCAGTTCGTGTAGTCTTTAAGGAAAATAGGAGGAATTTTTTCCTCTTCACCTACAGGGGTAATGGCTGTAGGCGTCGACTGAGGAGGCTCCTGTTGCTCTAGCGGAGAGTCCACGGTTTGCGGCTAGGGTTGTTGCAGTAGCGCGAACCGGTTGCTGTCCATCATATTCTTTTTCCCTGGGTCTGCTGGCGGGGGAGTTTTGTTTTGTTTACGTTTTCTGGAGGTGTCATGGCTAAAATTCATTTCTTCCTCATGCTGTGGGTTAGTTTGTTCCGACCTTTTTACTCGGTGAGTCAACGTGGCCGTATTGGAGCCAGATTTCGCTGCCGTTTTTGACGCAGCGGATTTTTTAGTCGGTGGAGTCATCGTCAAGCTTACTAACGCCTCGAATCTCTGGTCAAGTAGGACGTGAAGAGGGATGTGCACTGTAATGAGTTCGTCCTGAGGAGCGGTGCTGGGTGGTGGATTTTGATTTGAGTGCAGCATCCGGGTTTATTTGTGACGAAGTAGTGTTATATCCAAGTCCGCCGCTGGCGGATTGGGCATCAGGCTCCCTATCCTCTGGACTTTTAGATTCAAGGTTTCCAGGTCGGTGGGGTAATTTGACGACATTCTTCCCCAGCTCCGAAGTGAGGAAGAGAGTCGACTTTGGGAAACTCAATAGACAAATATCGCGTATTAGTACTCTGAGATGCCGCGTGTGTCGCCACCGTCATCGTCTTAAGTACGATCTCCTCTATTTCGGAAACGCTGCGAGATAGCGCGATTCTGAGTGAAAACTTAGAACCAAATTGGGAGGTAGGGAGACCAATAATCTCGCTACCCGGTAAAACCCTCAAGGAGGGGGTCTTATCTGGTTATAATAATATGAAATATGAGTGTGTGTAAAATGTGTCCGAGTGAATGGAGTGAGTGTGGGCGACTTGAGCCGACCTACAGGAGGAGAGGTGGAAGAAGGGAGACGCCTTAGACACCCCTGCCGATACGCAAGGCGGGAACAGCAGGTCCCTGCCCAGGTGTCTTCCCGCCCTAAAGCCCTAAGAAGGGGACCTGCCCGGGTCCCACAGAAGTGCAAGGGTGGCCAGCTCCCTTTCTGAGGTCACCGGACGAGACGAACAAGGAGGAACACAGCGCGAGCGCCTACAGAGGGTGAGAAGAAGGGACTAAGTTAGTCTCCCCACACCGGAGATACGGCTGAGAATGACTAAAGTCGCCTGGGTGTAGGTGTAGTGTTAAATGTACGCTGAAATTCAAAGTGCAGACTGGGTGGCACGTTTAATGGGCAATACCAGAAGGATTGCAGATATGATGGCAGCGGCGTCGTTGACTGTAGCCCTCCGGCAGTGGATATACGTCCGCTCGCACCGAGAGTTAGCAGCAGAGTCCGGAAAAATATGGCAAATGTTTTCCAAATGTGCATTTTGAACGGTTTCCTCACACGAAAGCTTTCATTGTTCGCATCGACTTATTTCTCTCAAATTGTGAACTCAGTTCGTAGAGGTTTCTAGCTAAAAATACGTGGAATGACTCCGAAGTGAGTATAACGAACTATTTTCTTACACAAAAGCTGTCTTTTTTAATTTTTCGTGTTTATCCCTATAATCGACTTATTTCTATCAAAATTGTACATTTTGGCATTCTCTCCCCCTCTTTTCACAGTTCGTTATAGATTCTACTGAAAAATGCTTGGTATGAATTCCAACTGTGGTAGACGTACGATTTTCTTACTCGTAAGCTGTTTATTTTTCATATTAAGCGATTTAGCTAAAATAAGCTCATATCTCTCCAAATTGTAAATTTCGGTATTTTTTCCCACATTTTTCACACTTGGTAAAAGTCTCTCGCGAAAAATTTAGACCTAAGAAAGGAAAACCCAGGATGACTATTTCATCGTTTCCCAGTCGTTTCCCACCCTCTCTTGCTGCAACTAACACCTTAAACCCTTCTGTTGCCTATTTTCTTACCTCTCTATCAGCCCCAGCCCCCTCTTTCCACATCCTTCTTTCAAACTTTGCTTTTTCTCTGTCCTTGCTTATTTTTTAATTACTTTGCTTTGCTTGGTTATATTGTTCAATAAAGTCAGTTCACCTGCTGCAGAATCTCACTGAAAGGTAATCTATTATGAACAAGATGTTTTGTTCTTCAAGTGTTGTTTCCTGGACCTTGCATGTCCTTATTGAAAGCAATGATTAATTATAGCCTACTTCTTTTGAAATTTCACTGTTATTAACAAACTTCTCCGACTGACAATTATACAGACTTGACTGGAATGAAAATTATTGTACTTTATCTGAGTTGAGGGAGTTATTCAACCCTACTTACCTAAAGGAGAAGAATTGTGCTAGGCAAGGAGGTTTTCTCAAGGAGGAGGGAGTTGGTGACGGGGACGTTGCGTAGGGATGTTAAGACAAGACTCGAAAAACTCTGATATGGAGTGTAGCTATGTACAGCGCGGAAACATGGTCACTGAAGCAGGAGAATAGACGTAGATTGGAGGCTTTTGAAATGTGGGTGTGGAGAAGAATGGAGAAGGTGAAATGGACTGAAAGGAAAACAAATGAGGAAGTAATGGAGATAGTGGGTGAGGAGAGGGGTTTGTTGAGAGAAATCCTATGGAAGCAGGAAAAATGGATGAAAGGCGTATTGAGCGGTAGTGGAATGTTGAAGAAGGTAATAAAGGGAAGAATGTTGGGTAAGCGAGGTAAGGGCAGAAATAGGATAGGGATGTTGGACGGGATGAAGGGAGGAAAGAAGTACACAGAGATGAAGAGGGACCTGATATAGATTACCTTGCTAGGTGGGGGGTTACAAAAGGTTTATTTGATAGTTGTGTCCATCCAAAAACCTACCTTAACCGATAGATTACCTATAAAAAAAATAATAGAACTTACCTAAAGGGATCATTGAGTTACAAATCGGTTACCTCTTCATACCTCCATACTCAGGTTCTAATGGACCCATGGATTGTGACCCCAAATGGGAGTTCAAGGGGTTTGATATGAGTTTGCTAGATGAATTACTTTAAAAAATGAAAATGCTCCTTTAACAATTGGGATTTCACTCATTATCATGGCTTTAATAATAATGTATTTTAAAATATTTGATAAATTAAGACCATCGTAATTGCAAATTTTCTGTCACTTCTAAAAGGGAAAAGAGTTCCTTGTTACTCCCAACAATACTCTCCTTGGGTATATTCTTCAAAAGTTTTCTTAAATGTTTTAGCACTGAGATGTTGTTTTATTTGAATAGCTGAGGGACTTAAGAGAAGGACACACGTTATTTTGGTATAAGGCTGAATGGAGAAGGTAGAAGGGAAGGAGGAAGGCTTGTCACGGGGCTTTGGAGGGATCAAATGGGATGCAGTTGGCTGGGCAACTTCAAAGTTAAACCGCAAAAGGTCTCATCTTGAAGGTCAATGCTGTTGAAACTTTGTAATTGTGATGTCATGGTTATGACTTGTCATATTGGCTCCTGATTCCTGATTGTTTAAGTATTTGTAACAGTGGTAAAAGCAAACAATTGTAGTTGTCACATGTTGGCATTATTCGTGGCAATGGTGGTGAATTAATGAAGGAAGTGTCTTACAGTTGATTAAAAAAATCCATATATATAATTATTGTTTATAACTTGATGCCCACTGTTGAAAGTGCTCAATTAAATTTCTTTTCAGCTTTTGAGATTATGCTATTCATGAAAGTTCATTAGTTATAATTAAAAATACTTCACTGGAAGGAACTCTTGAATATTTAACAAATGCAAAACACTACTCACACTAGAGTTATGTCAAAAGTGGAAATTGTGAGTAAAAATTCTAGGGCCCACTAGAACCGATGAGATTAACCAAGATTCAGCCATATATCCTTCTTTCAAACTTTGCTTTTTCTCTGTCCTTGCTTATTTTTCATTACTTTGCTTTGCTTGGTTATATTGTTCAATAAAGTCAGTTCACCTGCTGCAGAATCTCACTGAAAGGTAATCTATTATGAACAAGATGTTTTGTTCTCTGTATTGCTCTGTGACAAGAGCTTCGGCCAAGGGATATCGCAGATTATTTCATGTGAACCTTGAGTTGCTACCTCATTTAATACCTCCAGAAGGAAATGCATGTCACTGAAATGGTAAACTTTTGCTACTTGATGTCCCCACAAAGTAAATATGGCAACTGTGAAAATGCTAATATAACGCTAATATAATGCTAATATATGCTAATAAATAAGACACTGCTAATTCCATTCCCTGAGTCAACTCTGGATTCCCAGGGATATCTGGGCAACTGACAAATTTCACATGTAAGCATTCGGTCCATAATGGTCTAAGAAGAACTTTGAATGTAATAATGTTTTCAAATATGCCAATTTGTTATGCTAAGTTTTGTTTTTAATCATCTTGAAAGATACTGTTTACAGAAAGTTTCCCCTTATAAAGTAGTTGCATCCAACATTTATGATAAGTGTCAAAAATTCACACTTTTATGGTGGTGAAGGATGAAATCAAGTGAACATATCATTGGGAGACACGGTAGTCCGGGAGTCGTGCTGGACTGCTGGCTTGAGTGCCCAGGTTCAACTGGGTGCCCTACTTGTGGAGTAGTGAAATGTTTTAAAAAAGATGCAACAGGCAGCCATTCATTTTTTAACTACCAGAAACCAGCTGCAATCGATAGACCAACGGAACAGAGAGGTAGGTAGGTGCCTGTGATTGAAAATATGAATTTCAGCTGATTAAATGAAGTGTGATTTATTGTATTTAATTATTCAAGCTGGAAAAAGAATAAACAAATGGTTTATTTCAATTAAATAACCATAGTGAAGAATCTGTTATTGAGTGGCCCTTGGAAATGGTCCTTTAAGACTAATGAAACCGTAAGAGCCTTAGCCACTCACTCATATGTAGATGGCTTACTTTCATTTGATCTTTTATTTTAATTTTTCTTCCAATTAACAGTTCCCAGGTATATAGGTAATGTTCTTCAATCCTTCCAAAGGATTTTTCTCTCCTCTTTTTTCCCCACTTAGTTTCTCAAGGTCAATTCTCAATCTTCAAACTGTGTAATTGAAACTGGAGAGGAGCAATCAAATATGAAGAGTATTGATTAAATTTTGGAGTAATCTAGGATTGAGGACTTTCACTGCCACAATTTTTGTTTTGGCACATTGGTATAAATTATTATCCTGTTCTGTAATTGGCAGGCAATCTGGTCCAATAAATTACTGTTCATAAAGAGTTTTGATCAACAGTAACCAGATTTCATTGATCCTTGTTTTGATGTCAGATTCTATGCATACAAATCAAACCTACTGCTCGATTACATTCTCTTTATTTTACTTTCCTTGGTATCTTATTTTCAATTCAATGCTATGTATTGCCTTTCTTTAACATAGGCTCAATAATATTCATTATTATATTAGTCTATGGGTAAAGGTAGTGTTATGATGGAAACTAGTTACAAAACAGTACAGGGACAACTTCCTTGCATCACCTAACTGAACAACCCAACATCCAACACTACAATATACCTCTCCTTAATTTAGGGCGCATTGCCTAATTCCATTCTTTCTAATATGCCTCTACTATTACTACCCCTTCCTCGCCTAACATTCTCCCCTCTCTTACAATTTTCGGCACCCCATTGAAAATCAAAATCGTCTGCATCAACTTCTCCTGCCTGATTATTCCCAGCAATCCCCTCTCCTCTCCGCATGGTACTTCCTAGTTAGTGGGCTAATAATATGCATTTGGGAAATTCATTACAATTTAATTCCTCATGCCTTTGAAACTAAGGAAACGATTTTTATTAGGTTTTAATATGAATAGCATTGTTAGGTAAACTTAAATGATTTGATGATATGATGCACCAAGTGATGTATAGATAGCAGTTTGTAAAGTTAACTCTCTGGTGCAATTGAAAGGGCAAGCAATAATTTTTCCACAGCATGGTGTAAGAGAATAAATTATTCCTTCAACTTTTTGTATGGACCCAATATTCTGTGAATGTTTTTAAATGTACTTGATTTGAATTTGGATGAAAGCCAAAGAAACTTAATTGGAGATGCAGTAATGTTATCCCTGAAATACCAGGGACGTGGGTTTTGTCAAACGCAAGGAGTCTTCAGAAGCAGTTTTGTTTGCTGTAATGTTTAAGAAGAAATTTGACTTATTTATTTGACACTTTTGTATTCTGGAAATTAATAAAGGATTTGAGTTTATTCTTGCATTAATGATTCTAACCTATAATTAAAATGTTAACAACTATGACTGCTGTAATAAAGTGATTGTGAAAGTTGCAAACTGTGCAGTGGATAAAATTGCATTTATGCACGTCATCATTAAATCCGCATTGAGATAAAGTTCTTGAAGAATATTTGGAAAATGCTATTATTAACTAATAGTTAAGTTCTTTGCACCAAACATAACTCTTCTATACTTCACAACTGGCAGCTTTCACTGAAATAAAGAATTACATAAGTTACCGATTATGAGCTAGGAGATATTGCAACCAATTAGGGTTGCCGTCCGGATTTTTAATTTGAGCATTATCTAATATTTAACTCTCTAATATTTAAATCCATTAAGGTTCCAGAACAATTTATAAGAATGTGCTGGAAGTAGTTGGAAGGGTGCATCATATTTTATATTAACTGTGCGCCAAGTTCGAACGGATCCCACAATAACAAATATATATATATATATATATTATACACAATTCATTTTGTCCGAACATGTAAAATTTGAATTTCGAAATTACACGTTGGTGTCTCTAGTGGGAAAAGGATGTATTAGGATGTCCAGGTATTTGAGGAGGTTTCTACCAGTGAAGGCATGCGCCATCTGTTGGGTGGATGCTCAACCAATCCGTTAATTAATTTTTTGTTTATTAATTTTCAGTGAAGTGTCACCAGAGATTTTGACGGTAGGTTCAGGATGCCGCGGGGGATCAGGAAAACAATTAAATATTGAATATTACTGTGAGGGGGCCTGTCATTTTTTCCGGCCGGGTGGCGGGCCGCCGGAAAAAATGGCAGCCCCCCTGACATTAATATTCAATATTTAATTGTTTTCCTGATCCCCCGCGGTATCCTGAACCTACCGTCAAAATCTCTGGTGACAATATGGTGCATATTAGTGAATCGAAAATATTTTGCAAAAAAAATTTCGGCCGCAAAAGAGAATCGATGTAACATACGCTATACCTAGTTTCGACTCCGCAGTCCTCCTCTTATCCCCCGAGCTATCGGGTTACTTGTGAAAAAGAGGTTCGGAACTTTTATTTGTCCTGCAAAACTTGGGACTTTGCCGATTTTTCTCAAATTCAACTCTATGAACTCGGCAAGGCTCTCCCCTGACGAATCCAAGGCATCTGCCGGCCTCGACGCCTCTCTCGCCTGGCGAGGGGCTCTGGACTTGGAATATTTTCGCTGGGTGGACTCGAGAGCTCGGACTCTCGCCTCGGTTCGGGGCTCGTGAGCAGTTGGCCGTCAATGGAGCTACTCTTTTTGAAGCGTGAGCCGGTTCTTGGAAAACATTCAATACCATTCTTTTTCGCATGTCATACACCAATTGACTTATTAATTATTGGACTTTGTTCAGTTCGGTGCATGACGTAATATATGACCCGGTGCGAGCAAATGTAGCTCATTTGATTATTGAAATCACGAATTACTCCTTACATTACAAGTAGTAAAGCTAACAATTAACTATTTCTAGTTAATAATTGAAACAATGCCTCTTTCACGGTTTTTTGGCTTTTAAACAATCAATTAGGTAACAATTTGTTTCGAATAGACAATTGCAACAAATACCAACATTCCATTCAAGTTAAATAATCTACTTATTATCCTGTTTTAATTTGTAACGAATTGAATAATCTGCATTGCCGAATGCGAGTATGGCAGAGGGTGCAAATATATTCAGACTGCCATTTTTTTGGAGATTATTAGATTCATTTATAGTTGTCTGTACTTTAGCTATCAATTAAAATCAATATTTTCGTCTGTTTTTTAGATGAATTCCAGCATGTCTTTATTTAAATCTTAAGCATTATATTCAGGCAAAATTATTAATTCAAGAGGCACACAGAGAGAAAGGTTAAAAAATTAGATATCTTTTATTTTTGTTTCTTTCATATTTATTACTCAATGTACATTTGTAAAAATAAATTTATATTAGAAATTGCATCAGTATTCCAAATATCCTTTTTTAACAACATATTACAGAAACACCCCCATGGCCACAATCCACAAAGTTAACAGTGGACTCATTTAAGGCTGACATCCAAATTAAGTTCACTTCTTTAGATGCTGATGGCACTGTCCAACTTGGCACCAGCAAGGAAATATACACCTTCACTCCTCATTTCCTAGTGGAACTTTCAAGACAAGATTTCACATGAGTGGAACATGAGTGAATAATGCTGTTTACATAAAAGATATTACATTACATGGTTATTATTTATGAGTAAGACAGAAATGGAAAATATATATTATCTTTCATGGAAGGAATAAGAAAATTTTAGTTTTTTGAACAAGGACCTGTATATGGTTGGAAATTACTTTGTACAACATGCACACACACAATCCCCACAACACTACTCCATATGATTCCCCTGGAGGAAAAAGTGGAATGATACACGAGTTTAAATACCTCTAGAGACTTACTATATTTAGGGACCAAATAGTGTACATCAAAGTGCGCAGGCTAGAACAAACATTAACATCAATAGTTCACGCACTAGTCCATTAAACATGTACACCTAAAACCTTTATTGAATGAATATATAATTATTTCTTGCAAAGATTGAAATCAATATTCTCTTGAATTATTGCAAGATTAAATGCAAAGCGATGTGTCTTTTTGAAAAACTAGGTCATAAGTTTGATTAGACATTAATAGTTTCACCTAAAATGATAGTGCTCAAAATTTACTTAGTGAGCAAACTTCAGAGATTTAATTTATTTTTCTGTTGACACTTTATCAAAAAATCTTTTTTAGGAGGAACTTGGGAAATTTTGATATATTAATCCATCTTGTAAAATGATTCTTTTTGAAATAATTTTTCAACACATAAAAGATGAAAGAATGATAAGAGGAATTTTAACATGACTCTTTCACATTATTTAGAGTAGTTTTAATTTTCTTTAGCGTTCATATTGATTTATCTCAGAGAAATTGATCAAGTTCTTGAGAAAACATTTATTTTGGGTAACAATATTTTTGTTGAATTAAGGTGAGGAATTAAAGCTAATTCTGATTTTACTGAAATTATTTAAATTTGTTTTAACTTAACTCGTTCAAAAATCGATTACACCCAAACTAAGCAGGGGGTGTGTGGTAGACCAATTGGTAGCACGTTGGTTTACTGACCTGGGGACCCGGATTTAATACCGAGTGAAGCGTCTTGAGACAAACTGCCCTTCATCCATGCTGTGGGATTTTTCAGTTACCAGATCTTCCTGGGAAACAACAAAGTCGCCCAAGAAAAGGAGATCACCACCATTATTATCCTGTTCATTAGTGAAAAAAATCAGCATACCTGCAGAGAAAGTTATTTCAAAATATTATTTTTTTAGGACTGACAAAATTAAGGAATTGGTAGCTGGTTTCACCGAGCTCCAAAACGCTGGTATGGTTGCTCTCCCAATACATAAGGATTCCTGGGAAATAGATTCTAGTACCTCAAAAACCCGACGCTAGATTTGAGCGCACAGCCTCTGTGCTAGGATGGGGAGCGCGATACTAATTAGGGTGCCACCGTAGTGTAAGAAGTATTGAACTACAAAATTCATGGTGTATCTTAATCTATACACTTAAAGATCGAATATGCAGTCCCTCCCCATTTCGACAGCATGCCAAGCGAGGGGTAGACCAGAATGTAATCAGACTATAAATTCTGGAGCGTCTACAATGACGAAGAATTGGACGTCGCAAGTCGAACGTTTTATGTGTACACAAGAATTGGAAGATACCGCGACCGTGGTTGCAACCTCAAAATTGACAAGGAACGACAATATTTGTAATTTTACGGGAGTAGCCGAAAGCCAGGTTCCTTTCTCATCCACGCCATTAGAGGTGGATGAGAAAGGCGGAAGGGTGGAGATGGACCTGACGTCGGCAGTTGTCCACTCTTTAACGAAAGGCGTCAAGGGGTCCGCAGTTTAACGTCCCTAACGACGGATGGGGTTCTCACTCAAAGTGCTCTTCTCCAAGTACCTTCAGCGTTGGGATCTAGACGCCACTGAAAAATATATGCCGCTTCTGGGATTCAAACTAGGACCCTCTGGACGTACGTAAAGCCAGTACGTTACCAACCGCTCCATCCTGAGCCCCAGTGATGACAATTACGAGACCATCATAAATACATTCCCAGGACAATCACCAACGACAATTGAGACAAGTTGAAGATCGGATTTACCTAGTTCTTCAACCTTTTGCTCAGTTTAGCTCAGTTTATACGGACACCAGCAAGACAAAGCGTATTTCAAAATAATTTTTGTAGGCTTGACTACATACATACATACAAGCATGCAAACTTCAGGTTTGGAAAGAGGCCCTAAGATCTAGATAATCGACACCTAACAATTACAAACTCGATACAACGAACACCTTCATGAAGAAACTAAATCTACCACTGTGTGCCTCCACGTGGGCTGGTATTAAATCGCCACTCACCAATGATACAGCTCTGCCCGTGATTTCGACCCCTTAGTCTTTAGCTTAGACTTAGTGGCTCGACGATATCCCCTCGCGGGTTTCAGCAACTCCGGGATAGCGGCGAATCCATCCGCTTCGCTCGTCTGGCTCATCCTGGCTCTCAAAGCGGACTGGCGAGAGCGAATGCCCGTCGGCAAGTTAGGGGGGGTTTTGGGGCAAGGCGGGGGAGGTTAGGGGGAGTTTTTGAGTGGGGAACTTCGTACAAGAGAAAGAAATCGAATTGAGACGATGGAAAAGGAGGCGGAGGGAATTGTTAGCCCATTTCAATTCCAAAAGTGCGCATTTCACAAGGCTCTGCACTGGAGCGAACTGGAGTCCTGCATTAACCGCTCCCTTCCTCACCGAAAGCTTGAGTGCCGAGTTTACAATCAGGAGACCACCAGCTAACAATGAAATAGCGTGCCCCTCCAGAAATGCACCCATCTCTGGAGGGGCACGTCATTAAACGAGCCATCGTATTCCTCATTAGGTAGTATGAACCTGAATATTCCCTTAGTTATTTTGAGTTTCTTACATAAGGGCATGGCACTTTGTACATTACGTGGAGGGTGGAGGGTTTGATGGAAGGTCAGAGAAGAGGGGGAGGGAGGGCTGAGGAACAGATGAGCAGCATTGCCGATCCCGCCTCGGAAGTGTGATGAGTCAGCTGCGTGTCATCCGACGGACTTTGCAGTGCACTGGGATATCCTTGGGTAGGTATCCTTCGCGGTGACTCCATCATCTCTTTGGTTGGTCTCAATCCCCCTACCCGCATGAGGGTAGGGGGGTTGAGAATTCTCCCACAGTATCCCTGCCGGTCGTAAGAGGCGGCTAAAAATGCGGCGAAACATACCCAAAAACTATTCTCCCAGTCAATTTTCCAGGAAGTAAAAGGATAAGCTAAATATTAAAATAGGAGAGGAAAGAATAGAGCAGGTAGAAGAGTTTACGTATCTCAGAAGTGTTTTGGACCAACACGGTCAATGCAGTAGGGACGTAAGGAGGATTACGCTAGGCAATGAGCAGGGGGTTGATGACGGGGACGTTGATTAGAGAGGTTAAGAAAAGACTCGAAAGAAAAAAGGTGAAATGGACCGAAAGGAAAACAAATGAGGAAGTCCTAGAGATGGTGGGTGAGGAGAGGGGTTTGTAGGGAGAAATCTTATTGAGGCAGGAAAAATGGATGAAAGGCGTATTAAGCGGCCGTGGGATGTTGAAGAAGGTAATAGAAGGGATTATGTTAGGGAAACGAGGAAAGGGCAGGAACAGGATAGGTATGCTGGAAGGGATGAAGGGAGGAAAGAAGTACACAGAGATGAAGAGGGATCTTATGTAGATTAGGTTGCTGGATTGGCTTTTGTTTGGAGTTACAAAGTATTTATTAGATTGTTGTGTCCATCCAAAAACCTACCTTAACCGGTAGATTACCCAAAAAAAACTCCCCTCCCTTTCGCAGAATGTGGAGACTAATGGATAGTGGTCTGAAATATGGGATAATATAACCTCGGTATTTACGAATTGATAACCAATATTTGTAAAAATATTATCGATGGCAGATGCAGAAGTAGAGCTGACCCTGATGGGTTTGTCAGTAGTTACATTTAAGTTATACAGGGAAAGAACATCCATTAGTTCTGATTTTTCTTCGGTGCTACGAATAAGGTCACAATGAAAGTCACCAGTGACAATTAATAGGGGTTTATGAACCGAGTTATAAACATTGTTCAGCATGCTGGAAAATTTATCAATGAACATATTGAAATTACCACAGGGTGAGCGATACATAGTTAAGATGTAAAACCTAATATCACAGTAGTCACACTAGATTCGAACACCTATTCAACATTGAGACAATTATATGGAAAGGTTACTAAAGGAACTACTAAACTAAAGTTAAAGGAAAGCCGCGACTAAAGGTTAAGTTCACAGAAACAAGAATTGGAACTCCGCCATTTTTGAGTGTGGATCAACAGAAAGCATCGGCCCCAACGTAGCCAGACAATTGAAAAGAAGCCAGTTCATTAGCCGTGAACCAATGCTCATTAATGAAAATTACATCAGGTTGGTGATTAGAGATAAGCACTTCCAAGTCCAGTTGTTTGTTCCGCAGACACTGAATGTTAACATGAAGGACATACAAACTTCGTATTTAAAGATCAGTAATCGAGAGAATTATAGAATACAATCAGGATGTATTTGCCTGTTTTGTAGATTTAGAAAAAGCGTTTGATAGAGTGAATTGGGAAAAACTAATGCGTGTATTGAAGAAAATAGGAATGGATTGAAGGGACAGGAGACTGATCCGCGACCTGTACATGTCTCACACTGCTCAGGTGCGAGTGGGGAACGGAGAGTCCAGATGGGTAGTGTTAGGAAAAGGGGCAAGGCAGGGTTGCCCATTGCCACCGGTGCTGTTCGACGTATATATGGAGGAAATGATTAAAGAGGCAAGGCAAGAACAGGAGGTAGGAATGAAAGTCGGAGGGTAATTCATAAAATCGGTTAGGTTTGCTGATGACCAAGCTTTAGTTGCTCAGTCAGCCAAGGGGTTACAGGCATTGCTGAGTGAATTGGAGGTTCAGTGCGATATATATGGAATGAGAATCAATATTAATAAAACAAAGGTTATGCAATTTTCCAGGAAGAAAAAGGCTAAGCTAAACATTAAAATAGGAGGGGAAAAATTAGGGCAGGTAAAACAGTGTACGTATCTAGGAAGTATTTTGGACCAACACTGTCAAAGTAGTAGGGACCTTGGAAGAAGGATTGCACTAGGTAAAGTGTCTTTCTCAAGGAGGAGGGAGTTGGTGACGGGGACGTTGTGTAGGGAGTTCCGTTCTTCGTATCATAAACATGGTAATAAGCCTTTAATGAGTAATTGAGCCTCTCACCAGAAGGGAATCGTTTCAATGGCCAAATTCAATGCAAATCATATGGAAAATTAAAACTCTTCCATGAACTTTTAGAGTATTGATAGGAAATAAAAATGCTAGAAACTTCATAATTACATCAAATTAGAAGCAAAAACGGTGCCTATATTTTTCAAAACAAAATCCCATGGCGGCGAAGGGTAAAAGGCGTTAGAAGTAAATGGTGTGACAGGAAAAGATTGAATTTGGAAATTATTTGTATTTCGATTCTTTTCACTTCATGGAGTCAAAATCGTTATTTTAAATATCTTTTACTGTAGGCTATAAAGAAAACTAGGAATATAGAATAATTTATATCAGTTTATTCAACAAAAAATTCCCCGGATCATCTTTTTTTGTGTCGACAGAAAATAATTTTCTCGTATCAAAGTTTCATTCAGAAGCACAGTTTGTATTTTTATAGCAATTGGACTAGAGAATACAACATTTACACTTTAATAACTTCTACCGCGCGGATTTTATTATTATTTTCACGAAAACGATGTCACCCCCGATTTTACCAAAGAAGAAATTTCTGTACAACTTGCTTGATTAAGAATTGAAACATACTGCACGGGATAGCAAATGTTCGATGCGTGTTCAAAGTGAGGTCTGATGAAAAAGAAATGATAATTTTATTGGTATTTTCCCACTGGATGGCTTAGTTAGGCCTGTTGAGCGTCTTAAAGAGAGTAATACAGGCATCGAAGAAGTAAACGTAACTTTTCCGCGCCATATGTTGGAAAAATATTATGATGAAAACTGGAAGAGAGATGATGGTAAAAGAAAATGAGTTGGATCGAGCAGGATGGGAGTGTCGTGAGAACGAAGCCGATTTTATAAGAAAGGATTTAGGGAATGCAGAAAAAGAGGAAGCAGTCTTTCACGTCGTCCGTCAGTCAACGAGGAGAATCAAAGAAGTACCGACACCTCAGGCTCATCACGCACCCTTGGGTCTCTGTACATTTCATTTTCACACCAAAGGGAGGGATGGTCCGATGAGCCACAATTTGGAATCGTAGAATATAAATCACGGGCATAGGTCCTTCATTATTAATATGCGACCATGGGTGATTTTGAAAACGGTATCTAAATGCATTGAAACCATGCTCACAAGATAGTGATAAATAAATTTACATGGCCAAAGTATTAGGAAAATAAGACAGAAAACTTCATTAGGCTCCGAATAGTTCACGATGAAGTGGGAGTTGATGACAGGAACTTTGAGCAAGAATGTTGAAAAAAGCTTCGTAAAAACTTCGATATGGAGCGTAGTTATCTACGGCGCGGAGACAAGATCGCTTAAGCAGGATTATAGGCGTAGATTGGAGGCTTTTGAAATGTGGGTGTGGAGGAGGATGGGGAAGGTGAAATGGACCGAAAGGAAAACACTTGAGGAAGTACTGGAGATGGTGGGTGAGGAGAGGGGTTTTTTGGGAGAAATCCTATGGAGGCAGGAAAAATGGATGAAAGGCGTATTGAGCTGTAGTGGAATGTTGAAGACGATAATGGAGGGGAGAATGTTAGGCGAACGAGGAAAGGGCAGAAACAGGATAGGGATGTTGGACGGGATGAAGGGAGGATGGAATGGCAGTGAGATGAAGACGGGCAAGTTGTCGAAAAGAAAGTGGGGTTTTGTTATCTTAGGAGAGAAAAGTGATTTTTTTGGCGAAGAGAGAAGGTATTGTTGGGAGAAATCCAAATGAGGTAGGAAATGTGGATACAAAGCATATTGATCGACATTGGAATGTTGAAGACTGTTATAGAGAGAAGAACGTTAGGCAAAAGTGGAAAGAGTGGAAATAGACCAGTTAAAATGGGATAAGAAATAAGGAGCATTTTGAACAGAATAAAGGGAGAAATAAGGCATGTGTTGTCCAAGTGAGACTTACGTTAATGTCCGATTTTTGTACAATGACCTCAAATTATTTGCACTAAAGTACGATATTTTCCTGGGAAATAATAAATAAACGTCCAGAGAATATTAATTTATGATACAACTGCTGATGTATAAAATATGTAGTAAATAGCATGAACCTTAAATATTTTATAACTGGTGCTTAAAATTATACGCATATGACACACCATTAGGCAATTCAAGTAAATTATTAAATATTGCAAAAAGAAAAGATATAAGGGATCCTTAAAAGGAAATTGAAAATGAAAATTAACTAAATACATGCAGGAAATTATTATTATCTGACGGATATTCATCCAAAGAATAAAGGCAATTAATTTAGATTAGCCTGTAAGTGAAAATCAATGGAGGAGGTCGAAAAATAATTGAATTGACCCAAATAAATAAATGTATTTGTTCTTCTGATTTATATTATCTTTCAAACGCTGTGCCCACATTGATTAAAATACCCTGCGTCGGGATATAAAATATCCTAATATTTCATGAAGCATCCTAAATTGCCGAAATCAAAGCACAAATAAATCCCAACACTTTGAAATTATGATTAATTCTTCAAACCAAGGAATCTCATCTATACATTTCTTCAATCTCCAATATTTAACAATAAGATTTTACTCGCCCTAATTGGTTTTTCGTTCTACATTTGATTTCAAATTGACCTTCTTCTGTGATCCTCAGTATTTTCTCAACTTCAACATTTTGTCCTTCCGTTTACTTACGTCGATAAAACATAAGATGTGCCTTAATTAGCGCTGAAATTGGCTGACATATTCTTTTTTTCTCTCCTGGGGCTTTGCTATCTTCTCTTCTCCGATCTTCCCTCATCTCTCGTATTTATTATCCGTTGTATCTACAGCATCCTACTCCATTATCAGGGTTGTAAGGCTCAAAATTATAGCAACTATGAACCAGTGATTTTCAGCCCTAAAAGCAACACGCCCTAATTTCTTTTTTCACCGATTTATTTCCAGTGGAGAACGTATTCCACTTATTTTCCGTTTTTATTCTAAGAAAATAGCTCTAATGACATTTAAAGCCCCAATCCTTAGCCGGAGAAGTGGCCAGCTACTTGACTATTCCTGATCCTAAAATTACCCTGTTGCGAAATATATCCCAAGCTACAGAGGATTAGTTTGTGCTTAAACTATCAAAATGTCAGATTAATGGGAATAGGCATGTTCCATTTCCTCAAGTAAAAAATAACAAAATTTATAAACCCCTGAAATGCAGGCAGACCAACGACTTTGCAGTAATGCACAATGCCTATTCTCCAGGCGCTAATTAACTTGCTCTTTCGTAAACAAGGCTACATGAGATGCTGCACATCTCATGAAAAGCATCTTAAAATGAAATACTAATCTCGTAAAATACATAAAATTAATCTATTCATGTTAGGTGACATGTTAAGGAAGAAGGGAAATTGCAAAAGAATAGGCGAAATACACGGGAGGTTTAGTAATTCTTGACCAAGAACAGAAGCGAAGGCCTTTTCTCTGCTAAGTAACCGAACAGAACGACTAGCCTTCCGTCTTTGTAATGCCTCATTTTGATTATTGTTGAGTAAAGTTAAGGAAATGTCGTCTATTTCGTGTTATTCTCACAAAAGGAGTGTAATTGCTTTTCCTGTATGATAGTTTTAAATATGTTTTGGGAAATACATAAATTACAGTAATTTGATAACACTATGTTGAAAAACATTTGTCTTTGTCCTAAACGAAACAAGTCACAATCTCCGAATAATATTTAGATAAAAGTGGAAGACGTTATGTCATGTCGTATGGTCATGCCCGGAATGAAGCGATATTTTCCGCGATTGATGGCAGGAAATGGAAGAGAAATATATCTGATATTTATGAGTTATGAGAAATGCTAATGTTATCACTTCATTTATACTTGGTGACAATATGTCTTACAGCTGAAAAGTGATGCTTAGTCCTTCGCACCCAAGTCAACACAGTTAAGTTCCTGCGTATATTTCCGTGTTCAAGGAATTATAATGCACGACGCCTTGTTTCCTTCATAGCACCTTTTAAGAAAACAAAATACATTTTATAACAAAACGGCTGTTACACTTTTAAAACTTCTACTCTTCCTTATTTACCGATGCAAAAAATTTATCAATCATACAAAATCAAGGCAACAATAGATTTACAATGCGAAAATATTTTTACGTGCTTTCTTACCTTGTGGATAGATTTAAATCGTTGATTTTTGTCATAATAAAAATATATTTTATCTATTTTCTAATGGTGCATATGCCAAACTGGTTGGTAAAAAAATTTTAGCTGCAATATTTTCAATGTACTTAATAAACTTAGTACATCAATAAAATATTTACAACATTTTAGAATTAAATATGAGTACAGTTCTCATTGAAGAAGCCGAAATCTTTGGAGTGATTTCATTTTTTTACAATATTCGATCATCAAATTAGTAGTTCCAAAAATGAGATCGGGAACTGATGTACCTTCTTTTAAGCAATAGTCTTTCTGGAACTTAATTCCGGAGCTTCTAATAAATAAAGTTAATCACATTGTAATAATTTTAATGAGGAAGTTTTAGTCGTAAATATTTATAATATAATTAAACTTAATTCAATTTCGTTCATGAGAGGATATCCATGTACATGTATGAGGCGAACGGTAACTGCGGCCGTATGAAATAATGGGAAGAGTTGACCCCAGCCGTACTCTTATAAATGTGCAAAGGATAGGTAAGGGGAGTTAGAAAAGATGAGAACAAATTATTCTAATAAATGAAAAATAATCACACACTCTCTGGCTTGGATTTACTTTGCAGTATTGTTGCTTGCTAGTGTCAATTACTCACACTCAATCAGGACTTAGAGAGATTTCCCTCTACGCCAACGGTCTGACAGTCACACGGAATAAAATTTAAAAATTAGACTTACTAATTAATGAAAAAAATCACGCATTCTCTAGCTTGGATGTACTATGCAGCATTGATCCTTGCCAGTCGCAAGCACTCACACTCCATCAGGACTTACGAGAGGTTTACCTCTACGCCAGTACAGCCTAGAGCCAGTAGTTTACCTCTACGTAGTAAAGTTAAAAATATACTAATGAAAAATAATCACACACTCTCTAGTTTGGATGTGCGATGCAGCCTTGATCCTTACACTTTTACAATAGACACTTTTATCATAGTACGGCTCTTCCTATTGGAGGATATCCATTTGAGGAGGAAATTACAAAAAATTAAATCAATAATTGTAATAATGACAATTACCAAAGTAATGACATAAAACTCAATTTATTGATTTATAAAAGTCTAAGCCCAGGCTCATTGGTGAAAATCATTAGATATTGAGTGAAGGTAATACTTCCTCTAAATTTAAAAATTTTAATTTAATTTAATTTATAGGAATGTAAAGAGACAACTTAAAAATTTATAAAAAATTCAGAGTTTTGAAAATGAAATTAAATGTTATGACTAAAGTTCAATTCATTCATGCTATTTTAGTAAATTCATTACATTCAACATAATTCATCAAATATGCTAACAGGCATTTTTGAAAAAGGCTAAGATTTTATTATGTTGCTTTGATATTCTTCTAGAATGGAGTAATCCCGTCAACATTTTTTATAGCCCCAAAAATCTCTTTTTTTTCTTTGCTTTGCTCTGAAAAAAGAGGACGAGGCTTACTGAATGTAAAAACGTCAACTTTAGGATCTCAATAAAAATGCATGTTTCGACGTTCTCTGAGCACGTTTTGATCATTTTATGAATTATATGTGAGCTTATTTTCATTTTTGGCATTTAAATGGTCTTATGTTCAGTATAAGTTTTAGTGAAATACTGAATTGTAGATTGTTTACATTTGACACACTCCTTAACTGTGGTATTATTTTTAATAACATGACTAAATTAAGCTTTAATGGATGCCACATTTATCTATGTTCCAATTGTAATAAATTTAAATTTATACTACCTACATTGGTCTTTGTCTTAGTTATTTACGAGTAGTATGCATTATCTTTTGTAATGCTTTTGGAAAAAATACAGTCAGTCAAAGTTCGCAGGACGAAGTATTCGAGAACACCTTTCTAGCTACGGGATTTTCTAGTTTTGCTAATCGTGTTATGTTTTACGAAGATCATTTTCAATTAAATCTTTTGGATTGTTTTTGAATATGTAATGTGTATAGTATTTATTTCATGGAGTGAATTTGTTGGTCTCGAAAAATTGAAATATTTGAAAGCGATAAAATGAAACAATTTTGAGAAACTGCTACGAATTTCCGCGGAGAATTTATTAAATATTCTCACACAAATACTAAATAATGGAGTTTTTGGCAGAACACGATAACCGCCATACGTGAAATAGATTTCTTTTTATTTTTTGAATAATTTAACATATTCTGAATAAAATAATATATGAGGTTGTGTTCACATGCGGAATATTCAATCAATTTTATTCTTTTGGACCCATTTCAACTCTGCCGCGGCAGAAACTCAAAAGTCACTGTCGATCTATCCTGTTTTTAAAGAATTTCAATGATTATTCCACCCAGAATCCAACGGTTGGTCCAAAACGCCGCCGAAATTCCTACAGATATATCCATAAAATTTTCATTCGCCAAATGTTCGCGCTAAATTATACTCGGTTCAATATTGCCAGTCTCAAGTGCAATGCATGTATGAAATACAGGTTTGATGAATTTAATTGAAGTATTTCATTAACGGATGCCGTTGAAAATGCAAAATTGTTCAGCTCGTCATAGGCAACGATAGATATAGCATTCGACGATCAACTCTCTGGGCAATGAGAATTTATTTCGCCTTAGTAAATCGTCCATCCCGTCGTATGCAATGGTGCATGAGGCCAACGGGATGTCTATCCTTACTTGGAATATATTTAGAAGAAGATTTGAACTTGGAGGATCGATCGTTTAAAATTAATACACTTTGTAACTTCCACACAATTTTTATTCGTACTACCGGTTTCAACGCTTCGGCGTCATCATCAGGTATCGTGTTTCTAATTAATCTAATAAATCTAATTCTAAGTTACAAAGTGTATTCATTTTAAACGAAAATGAGCCTCCACAAAGTTGAAACCATAGAATTCTTGGAGGATCGATTACAAAATAAGGTGGACTCAGAGCTGGAGTCACTATTCTTACAGAAGTATGAACGATGGTCGAGTAACAACATAGGCCCTTACATACACTTTGAAATTGCATTGAACGCCACACACACGGTGCTAACGGCAAAATTCAACAAGACTGTATTACGTGCTGGATTCTGTGATACCCAACTTAAAATCGCAACTATCTTGAAAGTCTATGTTAACCATAATTCCAATCCCCAAACAAAATTGTGGTTAGCCTTATGGTCATTATGTGTATTATTATATATAATTATTATTATTATCAAGAAAATCAACCTGTATATATTATAATATATATATATATAATGATATGTATATTATTATATGTATAGTATTATATGTCAATTATTATAATCAAGAAAATCAACCTGTTCCTATACGTTTCATGTCCATCCTGTAATCCAGCAATAACAATCCTTTATCTCTGTAAACAAAAAAAATGCCGAGAACGTAAACTTGAAACACCTGGTGTCATCAATGTTACGGTCTCGATATTTTTTTGTTTACATTGATTCACGATCGTAGCTGCTACGTTCCTTGTATATTTAAATCCATTATCTGTTCACTTATTATGAACTGTTCCTAATTCATCGATTATTTAGCAAATTGCAATGCCTAACTCTATTAGGTATGTAAAAGACGAGATTTGGAAAAATTATTTACCAAGGTTCGAAAATGATAGCTGTGTCGTATTTGATCAAAATCCTTGGACCCTATTTTAAAAGAAATATAAGTGTAAGGATTTGTTGGCATTTTAGTAGTAGCAGTGGTGAATATTCCGCCGTAAAGTTTTATAGTTCTTACTTGGAGAATAGCCAGAACATTTGTTTGATGAAGCTGTGTTTTCTCGAGATACATCATGGAAAACATACTACTAGTATTCCACTACTCACCTTAGAGAGGATCAAGGGGACGGATTTTCTGACAGATTGATCACGACTAATTAGATATTTATGAGCTAAATGGCATGATACGCACACTATAAAATATATACATATTTGATTTTATAGCCACAATCATTTAAAGAAAGATAAGGAGATAAATCAGATGAGAAGGATTCAAGGTAAAAATAATGAATAGATGATATCTCCTGGAAAATTTGACCTATGTTGACCCGTGGAATGGATATAGAACCTAAAAGGTTTTGAAAAATCAACGATTTTTATAAATGTATTAATTAAAATGTCGAAAGACTGCTTAATTAAGAAAAAAAAACTGAATGAAGACACGTTACAAAAATGAAACGATCTCTGCCAATTTCCGCAGACCTTATAGTATGTCACGAAGTGTATGGGAAAACACGTAGTATGCATTAAGCGAAAGAAAACGGGTACGTATGCATGCGAATGCCTTACCCAGTTGATTGATTATTGGTTGAAAATAAGACTGACCACATTAAGTTACATTTCCTTAAGTCATAAGGATTTTTTACACCACAGCAAAAGGAAGGAAAAAAGGAGGGGAATATTGCGACTGGTGTGGTGATTTACGGGGAATGTTAATCCCTCTCCAGTGATGAAACACATTCAAATTATTAAGACGTTCGCTCTATTCGAAGTAAGATATACTCCGCACCCTTACCTTTTTATTCCTCCGCGGTTCTAAGTTTTAAGATGTTACTTTTTCGTGGTTTCTGACAGGTAATAATAAGTGTTATCCATCAATTCTTGTTTTCGAATTCTTCGCATGGTTCTCTTCGGCTTTAATGTAGATTCTCCTTTGTTTGTTATTCTTCATTTATACAACTTTTTCTTAATTGAAAACTTAGCTGGTTAATCCTGCTAATAATATTTCTAACTCTTCGTACATCTACAGTTATCTTACTTCCTAGGTAAGGGAATTCCTGTACATTTCCTAATCTTCGTCCATTTAACATCACATTAGTAATAGTCTCATGTCTACTGGCCGCCAGAACCTTAGTTTTTTCATTGTTTATTTTCATTCCGTATTCTGTACGAAGAGTAGATTCCATTAAGGTTATACGTTTCGTTAGTTCCTCTTCAGTCTCTTCAAGGACGGCGACATCATCTGTGAAACGGAGGAAATATACTCTCACTCCACCAACCCCTTCCCCGAGCCTTTCTATAACTTCGTCCAGACCCTTTTGTATATACAAGTTGAACAAAGTCGGAGAAAGCATACAACCTTGTCAAACTCCTTTCTTTATTCTAGCTTCCTGTTGGTGATTACCGCATCTCACCACCGCCACTTCATCTTCATACATATTCCATATTACTCTTCGAACTTTGTAATTTATACCTGCTGCCTTCAGTATTGGAAATATTTTGCTCCATTCCACTCTATTGAAGGCCTTTTCGAAGTCTATGAATGTTGAATTGTTTTTCTTTGACTAATCTCAAGGCCAGAATAGCGTCTCTTGTGCTTCTTGTCTTTCCTGAAGCAAAACTGATCATCACTTAGCAGACATTCTGCTTTCCTGTCTAAATGTCTGAGGAGAATTTTCACTAAAATTTTTTATGCATGCACTACTAAGCTAATGGTTCTATAATGTTCACATTTAATTGCTGATGGCTTCTTAGGTTGAAGTAGAATAAGGCATTTCTTGAAATCATCCGGCAGTTCTCCTGTATCATAAATGTTGCAAACCAGATTGAAGAGAGATTCCATTGTTGTATCGCCTGCAGCTTTTAGCAACTCACCTGGTATACCATCTATCCCTGATGTCTTCTTTTCTTTTAAGGATCTAACGGCATAGTTAAACTCTTCCCTCAATATACTATTTCCTAGGTCTTCTGGATCCACCTCTACATTTTCAGCCAAATCATTCCTGGTGTCGCTATCATAAAGGGATTCTAGATACTATTTCCACCTCTTAGCCATTTCTTCTTCTTCATATATTAGTCGGTCATGTTCTTTATTAATAAGCCCATAACATATTATTTTACGATCCCCAAAAAAGGTTTTAACCATTTTATAAGCAGATTCAAGTTTTCCAGTTTTGATCATTTCTTCAACTTCCTTCTATCTTTCCTGTAGAAACTTCTCCTTTGCTATATTTGCCTCCCTGTTAATTTTATTCCAGACCTTCCTGTACTCAATTTTACTATCCTCAGTATGGATATTTTTTAGCTTCATTCTTTGTCCAATTAACTCTATCAGTTCGTCTGTCACCCAGTCTTTCCTTACTACTGATTCTTTTCTTCCCAGTATCTGCCATTTATTTCAGTCATTCTTTAATTGTCTCCCAACATCCCTGAACATTCACATGTGATTATGTTAAGATTTTCTTATTTGTGATTTCTTCGAATAAGGTTTTGATCTTTATCCCTTTAAGCTTACCTAGATTCCATTTCTTTCTACTTATATTCTTACTTAACTTTTTAAACTTAATATTGCACTCGCTTAAAACCATATTATGGTCACTATCAATATCAGGACTTAAGTAAGCCCTTTTACTCTTTTATTTGATTCCTAAATCTTTAAAATAAAGAAAAATAAAACAGTTTCCGGCGTAACTTGGTGGAGAATCTTCATATTGATGTTTTTTTAAAAAAAAAAGTCAATCCTAAATCTTTGTTTGACTAGAGTGTAATCTATCTGGTAACGCCTCACATCTCCACGGGATTTCCATGTACGTGCATATGTCTAGAACAATGCTGAAACAGTGGATATGCAATCACTAACTTGTTTATGATGCAAAACTGCACAAGCCGGTTACCTCTTCCATTCCTTTTTCCTAGTCCAAAAGGTCCGACTACTCCTTCCCCTACCATGGCATTCCAGTGTCCAAGCACAATGAGGTTATTGTCGCCCTTTATGCCCTTTATTGCCTCATTTAGTTCGTCATAACATTCCTCTATTAAATCATCCTCTTACGTTGATGTGGGCAGGTAAGTTTGTATAATCACAGTCTCTTTAGGTTTGGAATCTAACTTGACTAGAATAGTTCTCCCGCTGTATTGCACGTATCCTTTCACTCAATTTCCCATTTCCTTGCTTAGCACCAATCCCCCTCCTCCTCTTCCTCGCTGGCTCCTTCTCTATTGTCCCAGTGTGGATTACTCTGTAGTCCCCACTCCAGAAGTCTCCCTTGTCAGGCCATTTCATTTCCATGATTCCTAATGCATCTAACTTCATTTTTATCATTTCTGTTATCAGGTTTGTAAGTTTTCCAACTTGTAATAGTGTTCTGACATTCCATGTTCCAATGCGAGGGTGCGAGAAGTTTCCTCTTCAACGAAGCGATGTCTCTAGCAGTCCCCGTCCGGAGATCTGAATGGAGGAGGACTATTACTCCGGAATACTTTACTTGAGATTGCCTCATGTAAGATTGAACATGTCATTAATGCATGAAATTTCACTGCAGTGCAGCAGTTTCAATCCTTCCATGATGTACTACTCATTTCAATCCAATGTGGTGAACATCAACAAGCTTTGATTTTTAATCAGTGTAATCAATTATGGCGAGTAGTACAATATGAGTGCATCACTTGTCTACTGCTGGAATACCTTGGATTGGTTTATTAGGAAATGAGGCAAATCGACCTAACGTCCCTTTAGGACTTTGGGAATTCCTGCGGGGAAGTCAGGTGGATCTCCTAACCAAATTACATTCATTCCAACCAAGGGAAACACCAAATTGCATGCCACCACCAAAATCCACCCCACCACCATGTTCTCTTAACATGTACAGTGCAGTGAAACATGATGAACTCAATGGAACTGAAGAAAATTTTCCATGTTTCTTTGCATATTTTAAAGAGTATCTATGAAACTATCCACCCCTTTTGAGTAACATTAAGCATAGCTAGAAAAGGAAATAAGAATTGAATAGAATTATGTCAGATCTATTTCTGTCTCTTTCTCAGGACATGTTTGATAAAATTGATGGGAGAAATAATTGCTGTTATGCAAGACAGGTCTCAGGACGCATATCAACGGTTGTGGTTTCTTTAGGCCCTCTTGGAACCACTCCTCCATTGAGAGACAAAATATTAGGTTCAGTATGAATGGAGTATGTACGGTCTTATCTGCCAAAAGTGCATTCATTTTTGAGTAACATTATAAGGTAAAACAGAACTCTATTCCAGTGAACTTCAGCTATTAACTCAGTCACAATAGAAAGGGATTTTGCTCCAACATTTTCCATCAGCAAACTTTTACAAAGAATAAGAAACGTTGTAAACACAGCAATGTATTAACAATGTAGGTACAATATATTTATTACATCTTCAAACAAAACATGATAAAACATGATGTTACAAAATGGTAAGCAAAAATGAGAACAAGGATAATTACCAAATACTTGAAAAGAGAGCTGCAAGTTAGCAACATTAAATATCCTAGAAAGCCATAAAATCATGGACAAAAAAAATTACCAAAGAAGAAGTCTTAAAATTGGTTTTTTAAATTTGTTTAAAACATAAAAACATACTTGCATTGACATTCTCACAATATTACATGCTTGCTGGTAATTATGCAACAAAAGCATTGACAAAAGAACATTTCATCAGAGGTTATCATGTACACAAGAATAAATATCCTTAGATTAACAGCATACTCTCACTTGACAGCTTATTACTGACATTGCTACCACTGCTTAGTACTTAGATAAGGCTCTTAGCTCTCTGACAAGAAACAAACTATTGTCAGAAATGATGCCTGAACAGATGCTCTAAATATTTCAGTCTTTTTAGTATTATGAAGCAAAGATTAGGACTTAATTAAAATCCTTTCCCATTTTGCCTATAGCTTTTCAATACGCTGAGATTTATCTCAGGAAGAGATCACACAATCTTGTGGCCTCACTTTCCAATACAATCAAAAATTAACTGGCCAGTGGATAAATCAGTCTTATGATTCCTATCATTAAATACACTTTTCTCAAATACAGATATCACTGTAGGTATGTACTCCAAAGAAACCGTCTATAAGATAATTATTTATATATATTCTTTTCTCTTTACTTCACCAATATCATAAAAAAATTTACTATCAAACAAAAACCTAAATGGGACAAGCCCATGAAAAGAACCAAATTAATACATATATTGGTGGGCATAGAGAAAATAATTAATTCAACATAAATACGCTCTCTTTTCATTTATGCTGATGCAAACAGCATGCATATGAATTTATGATTATAGTCGAATATGTAGCTAGAAAATGCAGGTAGTTCGACAATCCCTGCAATACAATTCCAAAGTCTAGTGCTCTCTTTGCAAATTTTTGCACAAAATACTAATTTAAAAAAGCATAGCAGCAACAAATAATCATTTTTACACAAGACATGTGCAGCATTACTTGTAAATACAGTGGAACCTTACTTAATGAGCACCTTGCACAGCAAGTTATTCGCTTAATGAGCAAAAATATTGGTCCTCAAAATAACTTGCTTAGTGAGCAAATTTTTGCATAATGAGGGATAAGGAAAGGGGGATTTTCAGATTCATTGTGTGCCTGCTAATGCAGTTAGTTTCTAGCTCTCGTTCCCCTGGCATTTTTGTATTGCTAGTGATCACACATTTTCCAAACTTGCATTCAAACATATTATAAGTGATTTTTTTGTGCAAAGTTGAACAATATTTTGTGCATAGTTTACAATTGACCTTAAATAAAAGTTTGCTTCTCATATGCATAATCGAAAAGCAATTGCAATGTGACACCATTAATGAAAACATAACTTTGGAGGGGGAAAGTGATTTTCGCAGACCTCATTAATAAAATGTCAGGAGCCTTGTATGCTGGAAAGGTTAACAAGAAGAACCAGCATCAATGGCATTGTGAGGCATGGTGAAGCAGCAAGCTCCAAGTCAAAGGCAGCATAGAAATTCATCATCAGAGAATTCAAAAAGTTGGTAGATTCTGAGGGTTACCTGCCACATCATGTTTTTAAATGTGACAAGATTGTTCTCTTTGGGAAGAAGGTGTGTGAACATAACAATAGCAGAGAATGCATTTCCCGACCACAATGCAATGGAAGGCCATCTCACGCTGCTATTCTGCTGAAAGGTGAGCGGCGATTTGAAAATACACCCAAGCTTGTTTACTACACAGAGACTGCACAAATCCAAAAATGGATGTGTAGATCACGGAAAACTTTTCAATCATACCATGCGTAATAGACAACGCTCTACTAAGGCAGAGGCGATGCATGCCATAAATTAATTTAAAAATTATCCTGAATCATATGTTTACCAAATTTTCAAGATTCCGCAAAAACCAATGTCTCCAGACAGCTTTCTAGTAAAAAGGAATTTTGTATTTATCATAAATAAATAACAATTTATTTCGATTCCTTTTTGCTTTTACAAATTGAGTTCGCATCCCCGGTTGCTTTATTCCGTGATAGAAGAAGAGGCGGACATGATCCATGATCCTTAACAATGTATCACAATTTTCTTGGAATAAACCTTGAACATAATTATTTTTGGCATGAAACGCATTATTGTATTTTACATTAATTTATATGCAAAAAGTTGTTTCACTAAACGAGTATTTCACTTTATGAGAACGATTGCAGAATGGATTACGCTCACATTATGAGGTTCCACTGTACATGGTTATAAAATATACAGCAAGTATAAAACCACATTGACATAATAGATACTGAAAAGCACAGCAGTTCCTCAAGAGTGCTTGTATGATGGGCCTAGCTGACCATTCTGGCACATCTGATAGGATAGTATTACATTTTATTTATGGACCCATCATATTTCAATATATTAAAGTGTAGAAAACAAATTTTAAAAATTATTGAAAAGATCCAGTACCATCTATGTGAAAAGGAACCTCGGCAGATAGTTCAGAATTAGCAAAGAAAAAAGTAACCTAGTAAGTTCATTGAAAGCAATGCAACAATTTGCAGGCAAGGTATAGATAAATTTAATACAACTGCTGTCATCAGCAATTGGTCAACTTTTTTCCTACTATAATGACATGTTTTGTCATTGGATTTTAAGAGCAGGTTCTAATAGGTACATGATAATTAAGTTGAGTCGACCTTGAAATGATAAACTCATTTTTCTTTAACTGTAATCATGAAACAATTACCATTAAGTAATTATGATTGTCAACTTTATTTACAAGCAGTATGGTGTCATGAACATGAATACCCAACTGTGACAACAAATGTTTGATTAAAGAGGTATTGCCATTTAATAGACATACACCTGGACAATTTCTGTCTTATCTGAGACCTTCTGTGTACAATGAAAAATAATTACGTTAAATATTAATTGTACTTTTTTAAAAAACAAGATAGTGCTGAGTGGGGTTACTTGCCTAATGGCATTTTGTTAATGCAATGTAAAATAAAACAGAATGAACTAATCAAACTGTGCAACTGACTGCAGTCATTGGGTATTTCTCTTTTGTTTCTCCTTGGAAAATGAGATATAGTCTATGCATTTTCCATGGAAAATGCATTTAAAATGTTTAAGACTAAGGAAACAACTTGAAAATATAGAATATTATAACTTTCATAAATGGCTAAAAACCCTACAATAATATTCAACGTTTTACCTTTTGTTTTTGCTTTGAAATTCAAAAGTAAGAATATTTATAAGGGTTTCAGTAAAACTTCCTTTTTTATGTTTCTAGAAAAATTGCTTAACCCAATTAACTTCCTGGCAACAGAAAACTGGCTTCTACATTCTTCTGTAATCACTTGGATAAAACATGCAGTGGAATCGAATGTACCTGGTTAATATTATTCCCCAGAAGAATACTGTCCACTTTTATTAACTTCCTCTTGCCTTGTGTCAGATATATGGGATTTATTAAAAGAAACACCTTAAAATTGCGGCTATTTCAGTTTTACAAAAAAGTATCTTGCAGGCAAAATTCAAGTCAGGATAAACGAGAAATCTAAACACCATAGAGCTGAGCATTTGACAGCTACCTAAGAAAAACTGAATTTGAACATGACTTGTGGCTCATTTATTTTCAACGAAGAAGTCTTATAATTGATTTCGGTGCATCACATAGGATGAGATTCTTCACTTTGTACTGTGATCCAGCTTATCAATCCAAAGAAAGCATTCTTCTTACTCATGCTCATTGGCAAGGATAAATACATGCTATTGAGGTAAAAATAAATGTACAAGTTATAAATCTCACGTTGCTGATTGCTCCAAATATCGGTGCATCTCATTTATCATTACTTGCAGTGCTTCTCACAAAGTCTAGCTTTAAGTCTGTATTTAATTCCAATTTTCCATGCACTTCAGTTCGTGCAATTTATCATCTTGCATGAAAAATATACAAAATATTTTTTTCATCCCCCATTGTAGTATAAAATATAACTCTTTTAATTCTTGAAAACTGAATTTCGACTAATCTGAATAAATAAAGAGCACTGATTGCACGCAAGTCTGACCATGTGATTGGTAGCTAGGAGGTAAAAGGTGGCAGAGCACAACTGCAATCGGGAGCATACTGCTTGCTGATGAGAATGGCTTTTCCTCAAGAGGACAAACTCCCATCAACATCCTGGTCCCTTCAAGAACAGTTTGTAAGAAGTTTACATACCACTGAAAAGTGTCATTTGATTTCAGAAAATAGCTGCCACTGCACAAATATGACGTAGCACCATTTATTAACAGCATCTCTTCTTTGCATGGCTACCGGATTTGGCTTTCAGCTTCTCCCATCATGTGACCAAGTTAACCGACTGGACAGGACTGTATGAACCAGGGTCATCCGCATAGTGATGCCGTGGTTGCTCTTCCTCATTCCCTGGAAACATTAATGAATTGACGACAGTGCACAGATTAGACATTTCCAACCAAACCAAGGAAAACTCAATACAAATAACAATCAACCCTATGTCCAATAAACAAAAAGGTTAACTTCTAATGTGTTTAGAAGCAAAAAAACTATAGTTGTAATGTTTATGCAGCTAATCAAGAGCTACGGATTCTTCTCTAAATTTTTTCATGAGTCCTATAATAAAGTCAAGACATGGTTTGACTCTAAACATTTCCTCAGAGTCTACCATTTAAAAGGCATCAGTAAAAGGAATTGTACGGAAACTGTATAGTTCAGGGCCAATCTCAATATTTCCACCATGCATCAGTTACAGTAAAACCTCATTATTTCAATATTTACATTCATTTGAAATATTATTAAAAGCACAGGACTCTGCCTGCTTCTTACTTTGGAGAGATAGAAATATGTATACACAGTAAACTGTTGAACATCTGTACTAACGGATATTAGATCAAACACACTGATAACCAAATACAGGAAAAAAGCATGATCAGGATATGAATGAATATACACGGAAACTCACCTTTTTCATTTCTCGTGATTAATTTGATTTTTTTCAGCAATTGAATTACCATTTTTTTCCATTTTTAAGTAATTTAATTATGGTAGAATTATAGTTTAACAATAACACACAACTGTCATCAAGTGAATTGCAGTATGCATATTCCTGAGGAAGCTAAATGAATTACATAGCCAGAAACAAAATAATCACTAACCTAGGACAAATTTTGTCCAAAAAGGATAGCTGATACAGAATCATATTCCTCGTATATGATCTGATCTGGACTAATGAAAATAATGCAGCAAAGATAGTTGATGACTTATTTCTTGTATAGTAAATCTAGTTTGCAATGCACTTGTATAGTAAGTAAGGCTTGCAAAGCTTAAATGTATATTTGCTTGCCTTATAGGAGAACATGGTATTCTCATGGCTAATGAATGAGCATGAGGGAAACGCTAATGGTAATGTACGAATATTATAAAAAAAATATTTAAATTAAAATATTGAATACTATTGACAATATTTTATTTTGTGAAATATAAAGCTTTGGAGAAAGCTGTGATATTTCAAACATGTAATTTAAAAAACCTTATATGAAGTTTCAAAGCATTTAACTATCTTTATGACAGTAATTTTATCAAAAATTTGTGAGGTGCTAAGAAGAGAGTAGTAGCATGGATAATTCTCAACATGGATGGGCCACACACAGATAATCGAGAATTTACTGCAATAAATTTGGAAGTCATTCAAAATAAAGCAAGAAACGACGGGAAAACTAAAAAGCCTAACTGCCGAGGACTTCCAATGGTGTTTTTAACAGTGGAAAAAAAGAAGATGGAATAAGTGGATGGCGTTGAATGGAGAGTACTTTGAAGGGGACAAAATCGATTTAGACTAAATTTTGCAAAATAAAGTATTTATGGCCTCAGTTTGCCTATTTATTGGACAGAGTAGTACTCCAAAGCCTTTAGTCAAATCTCAACATACACCATTCCACAAAAATCTACATCTCTTCAGCTACTCTGACAAGTTCTTGATTGCAATCAAGAATACAGGTACATATAGAATTTTGGCGACTCAAGAAAGTTAACTTTTTAGATTATGATCATCTTTTTCCCCAGAGAATAATCTTCATCACAAAGAACTTGGCTGTATGAATTTATGATTTTATCTCTATGAATTTATTATCAGCTAAAATCAGAATGCCAACTAATTGTGGAACTCACACAAGGAATTGCATGATTTGTTTTAAGTTTGTTCATTTTGAACTTTTATGCTTCAAAGTCCAATGACTTCATCTTTACTAAGCATTTTAAAATAATGAGGCTTAACTGCACACACACACAAGAGAACAATATGGATATGGTGAGAATTATTACGTGGTCAGCATGCTCTCTATCATACATTCATTAAAAGAATCCATATGCTGAAGAAACTGGATAGGGAAACACATATAATTGTTAAAAATAGGGTAACATTCAGAATATCAGTTTTGTAGTCTCATCTGTTACTGAGTCCAATACTAAAATACTAAAGAATATATAAGACCCCCATTACATTGCAACAGTATTAAAATATCAGAGGTCAGTCAGAAAAGTTAATGAGCATTTGAATTACAGGGCAGTTTTGATTGTTTGTTTTGACAACCATGGACAACTTAAGCCACAGGAACTTGTTGCAGGGGTTCTACTGTACTTATATTTTGATTGGTACAAAAATTAATACTGAAGCAAAAGAAATTATTTATTAAAAACAAGATATAGTATACTGACCATATCACATGTGTATTTTGTCAAGCATTACATGTCTATTTTGCCAGTACTCTAAATCTTTAAAACAAAACCAACAGCAGGCCAATGAAATATCAGGTGTGTTAAAAAACTAATGGGAATTTTTGTTTTTCGGACAATAATATTTATTTATTCTTATACATTGATGCTGTCACCTTCAAAGTAGTCCCCATTGGAGATTATGCACTTGTGCCAGCGCTTCTTCCAATCCCCAAAACACTTCTCAAACTCGATCTTTGAGATGGCCTTTAGTTCTTTCAGCGATGCGCTTTTAATGTCATCTACGGCTATAAAACAACGGCCCTTCGAGGTTCTATTAATTTTTGGAAATAGGAAAAAGTCAGATAGAGCCATATCTGGCAAATATGAAGACTGGGGCATTGTTACAGTATTGTTTTTGACCAAAAATTCATGAACAAGCAATGAAGTGTGAGCTGGTGCATTATCGTGGTGCAAAAGCCATTTTGGAACGAATTTTGCTGCCACGTGTTTCATACCCAAAAAATTGGAAAAAATGTCAAGACGTGATCCAATCGATATGCCAACATCATCAGCGACCTCTCTAATTGTGATTCGGTGATTGTTCATAGCCATTTCTTTCACTTTTTCCACGTTTTCATCGATTGTTGATGTGCTGGGGCGTCCAGGGCGTTCGTCATCTTCAAGGCCTTCTTGGAAATGCTTATACTACTCGTTAACTCTTGATTTACTCATGGCAGACTCACCATAGGCCTTTGTTAACATTTCACACACTTTGTTACACTTTATTTCATTTTTTACGCAAAATTTTATACAAATTCTTTGATCCATTTCTTTTAACAAATGAAAATTGCCGAGCTCATAAAACACGTATAACCTTAGTGGCTGTCACAGACAAAGTCCACACTGAAAACTGCTGAAAGTTTTATCATACTTAAGGGGTATGTATACCAACATGATAAAAAAAAAGTTTGACAATCGGACTCTCCAAACCCGTGTAATGAAAAAATTCCCATTAATTTTTTAACACACCTCGTAAACAGATAATTTTTTCTATAGGGTACTCCTCTGCAAATCCACGTCACAGAGCCAAAAGAATTGGGCATTCTTATGTTTTCAATTCACCTGGCTCTATGTAGGGTGGATGTTGAGTCTGACAAAAAAGAAATATCTGACTTTCCCAGGACTCTTAAGACCTAAAGAGTAATATATACTAATGACCTACACAGCACTGGTTATCAAATAATATGTTAAGATCTCAATAAAATACATTTTAAATTGAATTAACTACATTCAAATGGAAAATTCCTCAAAGAGTTGACCATTTTCATTCTGAATGCTATTCCTCTCTCAGCATTCATCAATGCCATCAATCGTGATCACTCGAGCACCTAACATTAGCATTCAAGCGAATTAAAATAAAAATAAAAGAGCAAGCAAAACAAGTAAGGGAACATTGGAACATCAAAACCACATACACACAAATAAACTATCATCTTAACTACCGGATCAGGGGATCACATTCTCCCATTCAATCATTACTACAATTAAACCAGGAATGACACAAACTCTAGGTTAGCTAGCAGGATTGGTCAAAAACACATTTGAAAGAATAAATGCAAAGCTGACCTATTTGCTATAAGAGGAACAACTTGTGATCTCATTACATATTCTTCGGAAACAGCTGCAGAAGGAAATTATAGTTATAAATATAAAATAGTAAAAAATTAATCAATCAAGAATTTCAACTTCTTCAAATGGAACTATGTACTTAAAACAAAAACAAGTAGCAATTCAAATCCCTAAATGCTTCACATGAAATGTGTAAAGGTCTCACATTTCAAAGAAAAAAAACAACTTAGTGCAAAACTGTTTCCTAATTTATGGCAAATGGATCAGAAAACAAAAAAAAATTATGCTAACAGGAGAAATTGCAATGGTAGATGGCAAATAACTTTTATTTTCATTTTTTTAAAGACCTTCAGTATTAAACTACATCCCAATTCAAATTCGGCATAATATTTTTAAAAAGTAACTTTTTATAAACACATAACATGAGTCAGATATGTCATAACAATTACTTTTCAAGAGATGACTATTCAGACATACCTGCAGTCAGGGCTTCCACTCTTGACCTGTCCCTTACTATGTACATTGCCGTGAGGATAAAGAACAGGCCGCCTAACACCTCCACAAAAAGCGGCACAAACAAGGAATACTGGAGACTATGGAAGCAAACCTGAGGCTCCACTCCTTCAGGACAGGCTTCGTCTGGAGTGGGCCCCTCTAATGAGCTCATGGTTGAACTAAGGTCCACTAGACTTACTGCAGCAGGCAATTTAGAAGTTGATGATCGTGACAGGAATCGGATGAGGGCATCTGAGATCTGAAAGCAAGCAAAGCTACAATTAAGTTAATTCAGAATGTACCATTAGCATTTGTCTCAAGGATCATTTTTCAGCCTTGCCAAATTTCATAAATAATCAAGAGTTTTCCAAATTGAAAAATGACAATGATGATAACCTAATATTACAGTCTCCCTACAGGCAAACTACAGAAAAAATTAAACAAGTTCATTCATACAAACCCTGAAAGTAAAGTCCCAAAGATTTTTTAAGACAACAAACATGTGTATTTCATTAGCATCAATGCAAAATCCAAAATTATGTCGTTTTTTTTTCATTAAATTAACAAGTTATCCCAAGGTTTTTAAAATATAAAATGCAGTAAAATGAACAACATTATTTCAAGAACCAAAAGTTTGACTTAACTTCTTTATTTGACTTGAATTTTTAAGCCTAAAACAATTACTTTCTGGCATTTACCAAAATTATGCAATGTCATCACTTGACAATGAAAGAATTATAATGCAACCATTTCAGAGAGTAAAAATCATTCGCCTTGACCGGGATTCGAACCCGGATCCCTCGATATCCGGCCGAGTGCTTTAACCATTTAAGCTACCGAGACGTCCTCTTACACTCTGAAATTTTGGGGGCTTTAAAGGAACAAGATGTTATGACGAAATACCGTACATACAATGTCACAGGCATTCGCAGTCGTGCGTGACGCGCCACAGTCCACGATGTTAATAAAGCCAATTTCAAACACTTAGGCTGTTCATACCTTAGACAAATTTCACAAAACTGTAACAGTAACTTTAACGGAGTCACCCGCTATGCATAGCGGGTGACTCCGTTAAAGTTACTGTTTTAGTTACATAAAATTAAAGACATTTTATAAAATAAAATGTCTTGAATTATACTGAAATAATACTATTAAACCTTACAGTGCGACAGGCCGATATATTGGTTTTTCCATATTGGCTCAAATGCAAACTATTGTTTAAATTGCTATAATTTATAAATTTTTTAATGCATCATGTCTATTGTTTGTCATGTAAAAAATATGACTTCTCTGTAAAATGCAACAATTTGCAACAATTAGCAGATGACTCCATTAAAAGTTACTGTTGCAGCATCTCCTGCAGTTTCTTGGAATGACTTCTCTGCTTTATGGGTATTGCATACATTTTTTAATTTTAATTTTCTATTGTAAATACTTCTCGTAAAGTATTACTCTTATGCCAATTTTTACACTGAACAGTTCACATGTGGGCCAACTTAGTCCATTGGTTTCTTTGTTTCTCTTTCGTTGAGTGGTCTTCTCACTAAGATATCCCACTGAGAGGCTAATCTGTTTAATTCTGCAAACTGTAGATGAATTCTGAAACTTTGATGAATCTGTTTTGATGCAAACTGCTAAGACTTGAGTGATACGATGCTAGTGAAAGCATTCACATGCAAATGTGTTGGTTTTCTTGCCTTCCACATTCTAGGTTGAAAAACTGAGCACAAGTTGAGAAACAAGCCTTACAAGAAAGAGAAATGCTTAAAATGTCATCACATTAAAAAGAGCCAATTTGGGCTATTAGAAAATAAGTATGTTTTTATTTGTTTGTTCATTTTGTGATGCAATTCCCCCATAGCCATTCAACATAATCCCTGAAGGCCATGACACTTCGAGTGCTAATGCCTAACGTTATGCAGAAATACCCAGTGCCAAGTACACCCCACCTTCACTGACTGCAGATCCCTTATCATTCTTCAACTTTTTTTTCCCTGGTGCCATGGAATCTACTTACACATGAAGCCAATGGGTATCATGCACAGTTCCTAGCCACTCATGAAACATTCTCCTCAAGCTCAAGGGAGGCAGTGGCAGCAAAGTCATCTCATCATTCACAGGAGCAGAATGTCGATAGGATTCATTGCTATCATATTGAAAATTGTGTGGTTTGTATTGAAAAACATGAGCAGAAGTAAAAAGGGTCCTATTAGTGTACAATGTAAAAAGAGGTGTCTACAGCACTTGTTAGGTTCGACATAGGGGCTAAATGAACGGTCCAACGATAATGAAAAAGCGCTAACATTACACTGAGGTAAACTGCACTATAAGACAAATTAGGGACTGTGTAGAGACTGACAAAAAGAAAAGCCATTCACTAACATTTCCTTATACATATAATATATATACATATATATTTACAATATTTTTCACATTTATTTTTTGTCAGTTCTTCAACATAAATGTACCAACTATCACTAAACACTGCATATTGAAATATATTTACAGGAGGTCATTACAAAAGGAAATAAAGAGCATCCAATTCCATTTAAAACATTTGACAATATTATTACCAAATGTAACAATGAAAACCAACTTGCAAAGATCGGGAGTAATAAAAAGAAGTGGGTTAAAAAAATGTGAAACAAACATTGGCAAAACATACTGATTGCAGCATCAAAGGTCAAATCATCACAATCACTGTGGAAGACTGTCAGCGATTGGTCCAAACATCACGCCTTATCACGTAATTACAATTGCTAAGGCATAGATTCAGGAGGCAGCCTCCAAACGTTATGAAATCAGCATGATATGATTGAGAATATAATCTAATCAGTTAAAAGATTTCACAAGATCATGTAAGCTCATCTCAAGGATATAGATAAATATTATGGCCATCAATTGTGGGCAAGTCCAGAACATTATCACGAGTTTTGATACACATGACTGTGATGAATGAGCCTTACGAATTAAAAATTAATTTTTTTTGTAACTCGCTATCAAATGCATTATTGAGAACAAGATAGATTTTATCAATCAAAAAATAAGAGAACAAAAAATTTCCTTGACAAACACATATCACACAGCTGCGCCCATCACTCAGATATCTGCAACTAATGGATTGTCTTAAACTGGAATCAGGTGATCAAAGACAATATTAAAATACTCACCAATCCGACAATGTAAGGGCTGCCTGCATCACCTAAAGCATGAGATCCAAGGATTTGAAATGCTTCAGCAGTTGACCTCCTTGTGGGAACAACAACATACTGTAAAAGGAAAAACAAACATAAATTTTGGTTGCAAAATGTTTAATTTGAGTTTTGCTCATTCTATAATGAAAAAGAACTAATTTTTGTGACACTAAGTCCTGGTCTGAGCAGAGGTGGTGGATTAAATTTTAAATGAAGACAAAGAACATGATATAAAGTGGAAAGGCAATATATGAATTAAATTGGGAGATTTTATATTTGGAACCATTAATTTTAGCCCTGAGCACAAAGACTGTTAAAAAAAATCAAATTGGTGAGACCAAAATAAATACATAAGTGATTTCTCTTTCAGAATTTTAAAAAGCTCAAAAAGAGCAGTTATGGGCACTAATTAATTAACTCATGTATGCCTTTTCAATTCTGGAAATTCTAAGTATTTGAGGGACATGACCTATTTTTTAAAAATATAATTACATTGCATTCTCAATACCTTGCTTTAATTAACACGTTAATATTATACACATGTAAAATTTCACATAAAAGACTGGTATTTTAGGCCTTAAACAAACCAAACATTTTTATTTTTGCAATACTCTGCTCTAGGCTCAATCTCTTATAAAAATTCTACTGTTAATCCGTATCCCTTCCATTTTCTGAAATGTGATGGACATAAACAACAAAAGATAATTTTGTAAGGAGTGCCAACAAGTCTCAAAAATCATGATTACAACTTCAAATATTTAACTACCTTTGTCTGCTGAGGGCTTTCATGGAGTGATATGTCTTGGATTCCAAAATTGGTCCATCTGAAGCAACAACAGTTCCACTGACATTCATGCCAGTCATTCCAAATCAGATGGATTGAATTTTGAACTGAAGAAGCTCAACTTGAAATGAATAACTCCAGAACTGTCACAACACTAGATGTTCCAACAAGGACGATAACCCAAGACACCCCTCCATACAATCACCCATTGATGACATGTGCAATAAACCATCCCCAATGCATATTAACATAAAGCATGAAACATGCATATCTACACATCATAATACACTTCCGTTTGTCAAGATGATCATGAAAAATTGTGATACATCATGAGATACAGGAAATATCATCTCACCAAAAGCATATCTGCAACAATTGACCAATTCAGATTAAGAAACACTTGTCCAAAAAATAAGGAGGTGTAGCAAATTGCTTCAGATGAGCGAGCAAAGATGGCACCAACAAACAGCAAAGGAGTCGACGCCAAGAGGCCAAATGCGCATATCAACGGATCAGCCTTTGGATATCGGGGGCGTAGCTTGGTGGCCAGTAATGAGCCTGCTGGGACACCAATAAGTCCGGCAACCATCGCTATCACTCCAAACAGATACGAAACACTGAAAGATGGGAAAAATTGTCATGTGGCCGGAAGAAATTATCAGAGAACTTAACACAATGCATCAAAACAAATGCTCCCCGTCTTTCTCTCCCTGGGAGCAGGAAATTTCTATTTGCAGGCAATCTTCTTTTTATTTTAAACTTCAATGTCAAAAAGTTTTTCAAATCACAAATGTTCAGGGTCATTGACAATGATGACATTGTCTTTTTCATTCTATATGCATACAGGACTGTAAGATTTTTGCAAAATGAAATGGCTAAAAACTTGACAAGAAAACATGAAATTTACAATAAGGAAACCACTTTAATTTTTCGTGTCAGCTCCTTCACTTTGAAATTTATCGGTGAAATGCATAACCACTGACCAATCTAAAAAGAATGTGCCAACATACAAAAGAGAAATTAAGTGGATTGGTCGGATCGGCAAAGATCCCTTCTTGGATACAAAATGGCCAGAAGGGCATCCATGACAAATAAGCAATTGTTAGCATGTATGATTTCCCATCAATCATTGCCACCCAAACCTCAATGGAGTAGCATGTCTAAATGACACTTGTGATCATACCCAAAAAATGGACCTTCAACGCAAGTGCCCAACATCAATTATCAGTCCAAATGTGAGAGTGGAGGTTCCTTACTCCTGCCATCTGCTTGATACAGGAATTGTTGAACAACTGATAATGATGGTCGCTGTTTACATTACATAAACATTTCCCATGCTCATTTCCTTGCTATCCCCAATCTTTGCAGAAGAATAAGGTCCAATGAAGTTGGTGCTTAGTAATTGCTAAGTGATGGTGGCAAGATTATTTTTCAAAGTGTTTCTTGATTATCAATGATCATAAAACAAGAATTTCTTAACAAAACCAGAAACATGCAACATACTGTAATTCAATCATATTATGTATTTCATACAATGATTTAAGGCAGTAATGGAAAATTTTATCTTTTACTTTTTACATTTCATCTAGGAAATTAATTCAACATTCACATTTCATCTGAGGATTTCTTCACAATTGAAAATGTAATTTTAAATGCCTACTAAATCCGTGATGACATTATAATAAGCATATTTTTAAAAAACTCCTAAAACCCATTAAATAAGGTAGAATACTCCAAAAATTTTATTTAACAGTTTGCTAATTTTTTCATATTCCAATGATAACATCTTACAATCCTGACTAAGGTGTGTTACAGTGAAGACAACCACAAATTTCATATACACTCACATACAACCATCACTTCTTAACTCACTTATGATAATAATATCAACGAATAAGAATGTGCTAACACACAAAAAACATCAATTTTAAGAAGGGTACGACAGAAAAATTAGAATTATTGTATATAGAAAGTTCAATGGTCAATAGAATAACCAATAAATAGAATAAATATGAAGAGAGTAGTAGCACGGATAATCGAGAATGTACTGTACCCCAAAATGCTGAGGAGGCACATGTTATCCTAAAGTCTCAATGCAAAAGCCGTAAGTTGTTATGAATTCTCATCAACCAGAACATTTTTTTGCACAAAATTGATTGAATTGCACTGAATTCCAAAAGTAACAGCTTTACAAGAAACAAATACCATCTCTGTAAAATTTGTCAACCACTCACTCTTCTATTTTGTCATTTTCATGGCCCGGTTGCAAGACAAGCCCATAATGGATGAACATGGGCCCCCACCATGAGAGAGCACCCGCAACAAATGCCACACAAGTGAATCCAGCACTCGACAACATGAAGCTCCGACTGCAAAGAAGATGAGAGCATGCGTAAACCTCGATGATCACCTCAAATTCTCATTCATCCAAGCGCAATTCACAAATTATCATAGAAAAAATTATAAACTGCAAATTCTGACACCTGCCAATAAAATAAGCTATAAGATCTGGGTACAATTAAAATATTGAATATGCAATGAGGTTGTTAAAAAAACTTTACTCTTTATGTCAAAAACTTTGGATTAAAATTTGGCATCTCAACCTCCAATTAGTGCTACACATGCAGCATTTTAAATTGTCAGTGGAAATTTAATACCTTTTGCCTTCAAAGAGACAAGAAATTAGCTACTTGTGAAACTACGAAACAATAAGAAGCAACTTACATAAGACCCAGATTATATTTTTTTCTTTTTCTTGCTTATCAAGAGAACAAATAAGTCTAAAACACATAAGTACATGAAGACACACTGCATCACAAGCCAACGTTTTATTCAATATATATGATGGAGTTGTTGATTCTATTTTTTCTTTCTGCGATGACAAAATGCCACCAAGTAAAATCCAGTAGATGAGCTTTAGAGTCTTTCCTCTCAAATTCCATTGACACATTAAGAAATGGAAATTCTACTGGGAAAATTAAATAAAAAAGAGGCATACCGACTTATGGATCATGTAAAAAACGAATTAGATGTGTTCATTTATTTTGTATGCTATTTGTGACGGAAATTCAGTTTATAACTTGGTGATGGACTTGTTTGAGAAATCTTACTTTTTAGCAAGATCCTTGATGTCATCCATCCATGAAGTAGGAGCCAGGTGCGAATGGCCCTCCGCCTCGCCCCTATTCGGCTCCTGCATCACAAACAGAACCAAAACAACGGCAATGATGCCCATCACTGGCGTCACCCTCAGACCCCACTGCCAGGATCCAGCTGCTCTGCCAGTTTCCGATCCTATGATGTAACCTAATCCACTGGAATGAGACCAATAAACCAATGTGAATTGTCACAACAACAAAATAAGGCAGATGGGAAATGCCGTTGAATTTCCCAGCATCCTATGCATTGCTGCCTTAGAACACCTATCTTCCCTAAGAACAGGTATGATTAGCAGAACATAGATGGACTTGTGGAGCGGCACTTTGTTCCAATCATCACAGCAAGGCCTCTGCTGCAGACGAAAGTTAAAGCACCAGCCACCAGTACAATAAATCCATTTTGTAAGGAAGTTCTTAAGTTTCTCATGAAAGTAAGTGGCAAAGTATTTAAATTGACCAACAGGGGTGGTGTGAACATTTTCCGTTCCTGAATTAAATATTCTTTCACGAGCAACTCAAAAGGCTTTCTTGGACTCATATGGTTTCTTGAGAACTGAATCATCAGTGAACACTGGTCCGATAGAAATACCCAACATGAAAAGTGAGTGCTCACATCGCCAAGCATAATACTTAAACCCCTTCCAGTCACTTTATTCCACTTCCTTTCAATCCCCTTCCTCCTTCATTCAAGCCCCAAAAAAAATTTCTATTCATGATGCACATGACAGAGAGTCAAAAGTTCTTCAGGAAAACTACATTGGAAGAAATACAACAGAGAAAAGATATGTAATGTACGTGCATGTACTTCCTGCCTCATTCCGGCAAATTAAGAAGCCAATTATCTTTAGAAATTAAGAAAGCCTAAATATGCTTTGCCGAGAACTCAAGCTCGAATTTTGAATTTTTTCAAAAGTAATGTACCAGTTAAGGTAGGTTTTGGATGGACACAACTAAATATGTTTTTACTCCTAACAAAACACAACCCAACCTCCTACTCTCCAACAAATCTCTCTTCATCCTTATGTACTCCCTCCCTTCATCCTGTCCAACATCCCTATCCTATTCCTTCCCTTTGACCCTTCATTCTTTGCCTAACATTCTCCAGTCTATTACAGTCTTCAATATCCCACAGCAGATCGATATGCCCTTCATCCATTTTTTCTGCCTTCATAGGATTTTGCCCAACAATCCCCCCTCCTGCCTTACCATACCAAGCATTTCCTCATTTGTTTTCCTTTCTGTCCACTACACCTTCTCCACAACCACATTTTAAAAGCCTCCAATCTCTCGTATCATCCTGTTTAAGTGACCATGTTTCTTCACCATATACAACTATGCTCCATATCAAAGTTTTCACAAGCCTTTTTCTAACATCCTTACTCAACGTCCCTGTCAACAACTCCCTCCTCCTTGTAAAAGCCTCTTATCCCAGTGCAATTCTTCTCTTTACATCCATACTAATTTGAATATATTGGTCCAAAATACTGCTGAGATATGTCAACTGTTCAACCTGTTCTGGTTTGTACCCTCCTATTTTAATGTTAACCTTGGCCTTTCTCTTTCTGGAAAATTGCATTACTTTAGTTCGTTTTATATTGATTCGCATCCCATATCTATCGCACTGAACCTCCAATTCACTCAGCAATGCTTGCAACCCCTTGGCTGACTGACATACTAATACTTGGTCATCAGCAAACCTAACTGATTTTACAAATTCCCATCCGACTTTCATTCCTACCTCCAGTTCTTCCCATGCCTCTTTAATCATTTCCTCCACATATACATTGACCAGCACCGGTGACAATGGGCAACCCTGCCTTACACCTCTTTCTAACACTGCCCATCTGGACTCTCCATTCCCCACTCATACCTTAGCAGTCTGAAATATGTACAGGTTGTGGATTAGTCTCCTGTCCCTCCAATCTATTCTTATTTTCTGCAATATACTATATATGCCTTCCATGTCTCTTGGATCTTTTCTGTGTCAACTATTATCTCACCCCACTTATCTCTTAACTGTTAGCACAGATCTTCCCTTCTTACTTCCTGATAGTGTCTCAACCTTCTTGTACAGTGCACCAATTTCCCCCTTCCTCTGCAAAATTTCCATATCCTTTCACTACATCTTCCACCAGCTTCTCTTGCTTTATTTGCTACCCATCTCAATTTATTATTTAACTCTTTGTACTTCCTTCTGCCTAACTCTGCATTTACATTCTTCCATTTCTTTCTCACATCTATTTTTCTAATCATCTTATGCGTGATCCATAGGTTCCTTGTCCTTTTCCCATTTACAGTTCCTATAGTTTCTTTCACAGCTTTCCATATCTCTTTTTTAATGTATTCCCATTTTTCCTCTTTAGTATTCAGCTCTTTTCCCTCATCCATGATTTTCTCAACATTCTGTTGATACTCCTTCCTTGATGGTCCATTTAATGCTTCTACATTCCATTTCCTAACACACCACCCATGCCTTGTCTTTTTGAAACCGATGCTACACTTCATAACAATTAAATTATGGTCAGAGTCCGCATCCACTCCCAGGAAGCTGAGCAAACTGATTACACTGTTCCTAAACCTGTGCAAAACCACCATATAATTTATCCTCCCTTTCTGAGTCACCTGGCATTTTCCATGTATACCTGCACCTTTTGTGGTGCCTAAGCCAAGTGTTGGTGATGACTAACCCCTGTCTCCTGCAGAATTCAACTGCTTTCTCCCCACGGTCATTCCTCGTACCTAAACTATAGTTCCCCACCTCATGCCCATCTCTTCCTTCACCTACCGTCACATTCCAATCCATCATCACTATCAAATGTTTCCCTGCAGGAACACACGCCATTATGTCCTCTAATTGATCATGTATCCTATCGACTTCTTCCTCCTTATGATTGCTCGGTGGCATGTACACCTGAACAATGACCAAGTTCGTCAGTTCTGCTTTAATCTCTACTACTAATATTCTATCTGTTGCTTGTTCTATGTTGACTATGCTTCTTCCTACCTCTTCATTCAATATTATGGCAACCCCTCATTGGCTCTCGTCCCTGCCGCTGTATATCACTCTATAATTGTCACTCCAGTAATCCCCGCTATCCTTCCATCTCACCTCGCATAAACCTAAAATATCAATATTTCCTCTTTCTATCTCTTGCTTAATGTTCTCTAATTTTCCTGTCCTTAACATTGTCCTAATATTTCAAGTTCCTATTCTCACTAATTTCATTTTCTTCTTCTGTGCCCTCTGTCCTGCTGCCAGTTTTGCCTTGCAAGGGTTTCATGAGATGACGACTGCAGAAGCCTCTCCCACTGCTGGGCACAACATATGGCCGATTGGGCCAAGTCCCATAGTTGCCAGGACTCATAATCATTATACTGTCCATCATAAAAATCTTGGGAATAATAAGTGAGTGGTTTAACGTTGCCTTCCTGAATAGTGTTTTAATGTGACACCATCACTCAATGGCCACCACACTGGGGGTCAGATGCCTTTGCAGCCACCTCGGTAAGGAACAGAAGCTACATGGACTACTTTTCCTCTGGCTCGTAACCTTCGACCTATGGGTGGTCTCCGGCATGGGTGACCCTACCGGGATCAATCATGCTAGCACAGCTCTAGGGGTCATCGGAACACAAGTTCTTCCACCACATCAAGGTTTTAGTCCATAGGAGGACAATTAAAAATAAACTGTGTTAAATATTAGCATTGTTGGTTAGGCTTCCAAAGTAACAGAATATCTAAAGGGCACCAAGCATATTATATTAATATAGATCATTTTTCATTGATTTGCCCTACAATTATATTTTGAATGAGTTTGCTGATTAATCAGTCATTCAATTATCTGGCCTTAAGTTATGTTTCACAGTGTGCAGATATGAGACACTGATTCCTGTATTCAAAACACACAAACCTCTGGGGAGACAAGAGAAAATTTGAAAAGGATAACAATCAGTGTAAACTGTTAAGTTATTTCCAATTTGATTAACACACACATTTGCCCCATGCAGCTATTTGGGGAGGCACCCGACAGCCAAGGTTATTAGCAACATTGAGGATTAGCAATAGGTAGGATTTTCAGGGAATGGGGACGGAGCAGTGGAGAGAGAAACTTGGCATAGAAAATTAACCCAATTAAAAAAAAATGCCAATGGATCCACAATTGGTGGATGAGCTGAATGAAACGGTATTTTCCTCACCTCCCAACCGGAATGGCAAAGTAAAACATGGCAAGCATCTTGGAGCGCATGTCTCGAACAAACATGTCCGAGATGATGGTTGGGGCAATGGTGGAATATGATGCCTCTCCGATTCCAACCAAAGCACGGCATGTCAGGAACCACTCATATGTCTGCAAGGAAACAATCTTGGGTAAATTTGCCATTCATTTAGGATCTGATTGAACAACTCTCACTTGCAATTCTTGCAACGTCATGAAAATACTACTTGCATAATTTCTACAGCATTTAAGGAACAGAGGGGAAGATTATATGAAAATGCTAAATGGGAACTTCAAAATGTTTTTCGTCACAGAATATGAAGAGAGCAAATTAAACATGCATTTATATTTCAACAATAGCACACACAAATTAATAATAATTAATACTTAAAACTATCAAACATTTATTTTTTTGATGGATAACCACACCAGATATTCTCACACATGTGCATGTAAAGCGCATTGATGGTAAACACTAACTCCTTCACTTCTTTTCCACAAAATGCAGCCAAGTGACTTCTCCATTATGAAATTTAAATCCATGGTTATGCAAGATCTTGCATACGCAATTCAATTGCAGTTTATGATATTTTTCATTATCTTCAGAGACTTTCTAAATGAAATAAGCATACCTTTTAGCTCAGAATGAGATACTAACATGTGATCAATAAGGTACATTAAAAAGTTCATTATCTTTCGAGCTCAAATTTCAAATTCACGAAACTTCTATTTTCAAGAACAGGATTAATTTTTTTCACACCAAAGAGATATTCAACATTAGACTCATTTTATCAATTTTGATGGCACAGATTATAACTAGGGAGGTTAAGAAAAGACTAGTGAGAACTGTGGTATGGAGTGTGGTTCTATAGGAAGAACACCATGTATTTTCCCATTCTTATTTATTTTGATACTACCAGCTTCAACACTTAATCATCATCAGCAGGTCATCATCCGTATATGATGATGATGCTTAAGCGTTGAAACCAGTAGTACCAAAATAAAGAACAGTGGGAAAATTCATTGTTCTTCATTTAATGAACGTGAACTGCCACAAAGTTAAGCCAGAAACCATCGAATATATTGAGTGTAGTGTTGAACGACTCAGAAATTTAATAAAAACAAATGAGGAAGAAGTAAATACATGGTGAAACGGGAAGAGAGGATGTTGCTAGGAGGAATCCAAAGGAGGCTGGAAAGATTGATGGAGAGCGTTTTGATAGGCAATCAGATGTTTAAGACTGCGAAAGAGGGGAGAATGTTTGGTGAAGGGGTATGAATAGGAAAAGCATGATGGACAGAATGAAGTGGGATAAAATGCATGCAGAGTTGAATAACGGTACATTGTTGTGTTGGGAATGAGGTTTTGTCCAGTTAGGTGAGGCTAAGAAATGCAGGTATGTTCATTCTGCGTCCATCTGAAAACCTACCTTATGTTAGCGTTACACTATCAAGAAATAAAAATAATAAGATTCATGAGATTGCCTCTCCAAAAATGTTTCCAAATTTCCCAACAAACATGACACCATTTATTTTAATTTTTCTTGTGAGAGTTTGGAATCTGAAGACGCAAATTCAAGCAAGCTTGCTTACTCATGGAGGGAGGAGAAGAAAACCCTACTCTTCTTTACAGGTGCCCTTACCCTCCAAAATGGTTATTTGCCCATGTCTTCTCTTCTGAGCCAGCATAGCTTCTCCTACCATTGTACGAGATGTACTACACCCTCCTGCAAAATTACATAGGCTACTGAGTTGGCCCCCTTAATCCAAAGTGACTCTGCCAGGCATCTCTTTAAGCTGTTGTTTTCTACATGACAAGTACCAGCAAGTCTGCAGAAATCTACCCACACAAGTGTTACTGCAGTTTTTAAAGTTCACAGAAGTTGTGTGTGTTTTCACAATTTCAACGTTGAGTGTCCACCCAGTTTGTACTGTGCATTCTATATCCTTGATTGAACAAATAACAGTGTTGCGTTACGTTTTCATATTAATGGCAAGAGTGCTGAATAAGCATTTGTTGTACAAGAGCATTAAATGGCATCACTGTGACAAATTACATTCATGAATAAGAATTATAGATAAAGAAAAAGGGATACTGAATATGGAAAAAACTATTTACTACCGAAAACATCAATTTGTGTTAGCCTCAGTGAGAAACATAATTTAATTGCTGCATTAGAAATCAGTCACAAAAATTAACAAATTAACTTTAAATCAGTATTGGCTGAAAATTCTTATGCATATATTTTTCCATATTTAAGTATTGGCATTGATTGAAAACAAACTATTAAAGGTTAAATTTTCAAAATTGAAAAAATATAAAATTCACATTTAACTTCTTTCATAATTAATATTAACCTAAACTTATTAAAAATATATTAACCACAATGCAAAGGCAACTGTTTGATTTAGGTGATGAAATCTGACTTGACTACTTGATTGAATGAGGGATTTAGCAAGTGATTTAAGGGGTTCGGAGATTAGGAATTGCCTGATGGACTGCACCGCTATTTAAGATTGATTGAGGAGGAAAAAGAGTGAGCAAATCATCCACTAACATTCATGTACGACCCCACCAGAGTTGTCAAGCTCCAAAGGAATATCCCCGAGGCCATGATGTACTTCCGGTTGTACCTGTCACCAAGGTAGCCAAAGAGTGGTGCAAACACCATGTAGCTCAACACAAATGCAGTCTGCAGTAATCCTCCACTTGCATATCCCACATTATAGAATTTAAGTATGTCGGTGAGGATACCTAAAACAGGAAGAAACAAATCAATGTCAATGGAATAAGGACTCGTAACGCATGTGACTTTCTACAAAAACATCCTCGCAACATTTTTTCTCAGAAAAGACCAGTTTGCAATTTGGGACCAAGGAATAAACTCACATGTGCATCAGAAATAAATGCAAAAAAGGTTTTCCTCAAAATAACTTCAAGCTTCATATTTGCAGATTACTACTCCTATTTGCTGAAATCACCAAAATGCTATAGTGGAGAGATATTTTAATTCCAGTAATATACCATAAACTAATATAGTAGAGTAAGAATCTGGCCTAAATAATAATTAATAACTGGCCTTTCAGGACATCAAAACTAAGAGGAGAAAATGTCTATCCTATGACAGAGGTGGCCAAATTGTCTGGCTATGAGCGACTTTGACTCTCTAAAAATAAGTGTCATCCAGCAGAGGAATATTAATTCCCAATCAAACTTTGGCATTAAATTAGAGTTAAAAATCACAAGTGTGAGCATGGTTGATCGAAAAACCTTCTGTGGTTGATAGAGTGCGCACTATCACCTGTCACTTTCCAGTGCCCTCGATGGTAAGAGAGGGTAAGAGAGACATCTCAGATGTGATTCAAATATATGCAATTGTTGACACTCATTACATATAGTCACACAATGGCTGGCACACATAATAGCAATGATGAATTGATTATCACCGCATTGCTTTCACCCACACATCACTGGTGCCTTCCCTTTTAAGTCTTACAGCTGGGCTCTTAAATTAACTATTTCCAATTTCAAAAATATCAATCGGGTGAAGTAAGATCTGGTGTTTTCCCAGCATACTTGCTTGATGAAGTTTTCTCGTGTCTTCCACGGAGTCAGGGGTTCCATATTGGCTGACGTTTCGATGCACAAGGCCAAGAATCGAAATGTTGGCCAACGTGGAACCCCTGACCTGGTGGAAGAACCGAGAAAACTTCATCAAATATCAATCGGGTAGTCAGCATTCAAATGATTCATTAAAATTAAAGTGATGCCAATTTCAAATTACCTACCTAAAAAATGATTATCAGTCTCTTAAATACCTGCTAGCACAGATTCCCCATGTAAACTGCTGCTGCTTAATCACATACTGTTGTTCAAGGAATTCCTTCCATTAAATGTAGACTTCGGTTAGTTCCTCATGAGTATTATCTCTGCTACATTGGAGAAATATCCTTTCATTTGCCTAAAACTATTTCCTTCTTCAGTTCATAATTTCTCGCTGCTTTCGTGCTATCTCACAAGCCCATGTTCTTCCTTCCAATTCCCTGCTTAATTAATACTCTCCCTTTAATCAAAACCTTCAATATGCCACAACAGACTTCTCAATAACCCCTTTGCCTTCTTTATATATATTCTTAAGGAACTTTGTCTCTCTTCACTCACCATATTTCAATCTTCATCATTTGTCTTCTTCTCTGTCCAACTTATTTTCTTTACAACTCAAATATCACCAATCTATACTCATCCTCTTGCATTGACAATTTCAGATCCATAAAGAAATTTAATTTCCACATTGAAGTCTGTAAGTACTAATTTTTCCATTCCATCTTTATTATTTGTGACTATCATTCATACACTTATTAAAGAAAATGCTTCTCATTTGAATGCTTTTCTTCTCCTCAGACTACTAAGCTCATTCTTCTCCAAAATATTGCCAACATGTACACCTGCTTCCCTAGTTTATTCCCTCATATTTTAGTGTTTAGCTAGCCTCTTCTACCCTTCAATTATATCTTGTATTAACATAACCATAAACACATGTAATCAACCCGAAGGTCGGTTTGGTAGGTGATGGCAGAGTTCACCCAGTACTAAGCCCGATGGCGTGTGAAATTCACACATCAGGGTAGGGGGGGCAGTTCCTTTCCCTGTACCAGTTATGGTTTCCCTGGAAGATCTGGTACCTGAAAAATCACATAGCTTGGGTGGAGCTACAGATGCCCAGAGTGCCTTGCCCGGGAATCGAACCCATGGCCCTCCAGTCAGTAATCCAATGCTCTACCCCTTGAACCACCGCTGCCCACATGTATTAACAATGAAATGGAAATTACTTTTAAAACCTGCATCCAGCATGCTGAAGTAATGCAGTATGTAAGGTGGCTGACATTACAGGATGCCAAAATTCATCTTGGAAATTGTAGTATTCGGCATTATGTAAATGAAACATGAAATGGAACCAAGTATTCGCATAATCCTCCACCTCAAACCGCACTCTCGTGCTCATCAATCATCCCCCCTCCCTCCCTACTTCCCTTGGAAGACACTGGAGCAAAGTAACTTCCACAATCCTGTAAATAAGCACACAAATTCACTATTGCACAAATTATTATTTTAATTAATATGAGAAATAGAAAACGAGTTAATATCACACCAAAATAAAACAGTTTCTAGCGTAACTTGGTGGAAAATCTTCATACTGACTTTTAATAATCAAACCACTTTACTTTTCCACATAAACTAAATGAGTTTATGTGGAAAAGTAAAGTGGTTTGATTATTAAAAATCACACCAAAAGGCAAATTTCAGAATGGAGGGTACATCATCAGTCGATTGATAAATTGATTATTTGTCTCACATATTGTCAGTTAAAATTAACCCTTAATTCAGTCCAGAAATAACCACTGAGGGCAGCCCTAAAGATCTACTTAATCAATCTTATCAAACATAGTTGGATTGATTTAGAGCTTTGAAAGTCATTTTTAACTTCATGGCATATTTACTATAACTGAAGTAAAAAAGCAATGTACCTTTTCACTTAAATTTTTATTCGGTACAACTAGTTTCAATGCACTGGCATCATCCTCAGAATAAAACATTTGGTGGAAAGATAGATTGGTTTTTTTCCTTCAGTGATAATGGATTTCCATAAAATTAAGCCTGAAAAAATCGCATATCTATTTATTATAGTTATTTGGTTTTGACACAAGTTTCATGTGATTTTCCAGAGCATCTTCCACTCCATTGATACCAATGACCCATGTCAAGTGCCACGAAGGCATACAAGCCACATAAAGAAGAGGCAACAATACTGTCCTGGTGACTTTGCTCAGTCACAGTGCTTTGCACTAATAAAAATACAGTTTAAGGTTGATAGCTATACATTTTTTCCAACACTTCTTTGTTATGAAGAATAAAACATACATATAAATATGTTGCACGATTCTCATTCCTTGAAAAGTTAAAAAAATTTAAATAATATCTTTTACAGAGGTTTAACAATGACTTTTATTTAAAAATAATTTATATAATTGAAACGCTTGTTGGACTTGATTATGATAATCACAAAAATAAGAGCATTTATTACAATCCTTCAATTACAATTCGTATTAGCAACAACTTACATATTATCATGTGAAAAGTGCACTTTGGTAATGCAAACCCGTATCTCTTACTAATATTCTTCGAAGTAGGTCAGTTAGCAATTTCCAAATTTTTTTACATTTATTCACATTCCCACTTACTAATTATCAACCTTGCATACTTTCAGGACATCAATTGGGCTGATAATTATTCTGCAGATAACCATAGATCAACTTGCTATAAGTACACCATTCGTTAACACGAATGTGTCTACTTCAATTGCTGTCATAATGGGCAATAACATGATGATGCCCATTCTAATTGGTCATCAATTTGCAAATGATGCTTGAGGAAGCTCTGGTAAGGGTTCCACTTTGGCCAATTAACGTCATCAGCTCAATTAGAAATGAAGAGTCATAGCAGGTGTCCAAACACTTAAGACAAAGGAATTATCACCTCAAGGTTGTATGCATCATTCAATTTTTTACAGTAAATAGCACAAAGAAAGTTTTATGCAAGGCAAGTAATAAGCCTGCTCAGGCTCTTTGTCCATCTAGGAGACAATCAGATGAAGGAATTTAACTCGAGAGTGTGCAAAAAATAACAGTCCGCATCTGTGGATACCCATAACAGCAGACAAGAATCACAAATATTAGTTCACATTCAGCATGAGAAACATCTTCAAAATGAACAAGGGTTTAGTAAAAGCATTAAGTAGTTTTAGCAACAATAGGAAGATTTCCAAAAGAATTTATTGAAGGGCATATCTAAGCAATTGAAAGAATAGTAAGAATTATCAAGAGCTCTACGGCCTCTAGGTTAAATTATAAGGGGGGAAAACTCCACTGGCCGTAAAAAATATTAAATATTTTATATATTATTTATTATTAAATATTATTTATATATATATTATATATATTAATATATATTATATATATTTATTATTAAATATTTTATATATTTAATATTTAAAAAATATTAAATATTTTTACGGCCAGTGGAGTTTTCCCCCCTTATAATTTAATTGAAAGAATGTTAATATTTAGGAATTAGGATGACCGGTGAAGGACTGGACAATCAATATGGGAATAGAGTACATAGAAGAACCCAGAAATAGAAGGCAGAGCAGTTTCCAACATCAAATACATTGTCTAGACTGAGAATTACGACTCCAATATCCTTCGTCCTTAACTCCTACATTCTAGCACATTCCTTCAAGAACATTCATCACGCCACTTTAACCACGCTATCAGTTTTTTTCGGTAAAGTATATGCAGAGCCTCAGCGAACCGTTCTCGCGATTTTCTCTACGCGTCATGAAGGTCGCATGTCCCGGGAAATAGCTGCGTAATCCTCAGAAGATTTGATTTTAATGGACACAGCTATTGCTTAATTTTTCTGCAGTCCTGGTAACAATATGAACAAAAGGAATATATTGCCACATCGCATTATTTGCGTCTGACTGCCTCCACTCTCACCTCTTCACGCCCCCTTTCATAGCCACGAGATCTCAACAAAGCGGGGATAAACCCTTCCTTTTAAATGTCATTGCACGACTAACAGACTCGCTCCTTATGTAACAAATTCGAGCAATTGTACCTACACAATTTCTTGATTACCCATTCTACGAATGGACGTCACGGCATCGTTCAGAGAATCTACAAACTTCTGTCCACGGCTTAGAACGAAAACTTTGTCAGACAACGAAACAGACGGATTCATAAGTAAGCTTAGGAAAATATCGCGAGTGTTTCATGAAATCACACGCATATCACTGTGGCAACAAATTTTCCTAACAACCCATACAGAATTCGTGTATTTATAGTGGGCAACCAACAATACGACCTTCGTTGCCACTAGCGCACCTAGCGAATAGGCACTACCTGAGTACCCACAAGGGAAACATCTGATGCAGTTCCACCGACTTCTAGGCCTACACAAGTATTTAATTCCCCTTGACAATCTATACCATAGTCTATCGTCTTAGGGTAAGTTTTTCATTGCCCATAAAACGAACTGTATCTTAATCCCCAACTAACATGACAACAAAATATCTTGAAACCCATACAATGAACATAGTATTACAATAGCTCATTACGCTGCATTATTACAATTACTCAATACTCTGCAAACTTTCTATTCCAAACAAGCAAGTTTCCGAGGCATATAAAGGTCCATATTTAAGTTTTCAACAGTATTCTTAAACGTCCTTATATAAGGTGCCAGTTATCAACCCCTGCCTCTTTGTAAAAATTTCCTTCTTAGCTTTCCTATTTCTCAAGTGATTCTAGAGAGATACGGAGATTAACATCCTGGGTAGACAAAGTACAATGGAAAGCATTGGACGACCGATTAGAAATAATAATGCAGTTTAAAATGAGATCTAAAAAATCATCAATAGCCTTCCATGGATTTGGATAATTAGTAACGACTCGCCTACTTAGCCACGGAAAAACAATTACGGCCATCACATAGACCAAAATGTTTACGGCTTAGATAAGAAAATGAAAAGTTATTGGTGGCAGCAATATTTCCGACAAGGTAATTTATGATAGAATTATCCCGTAAAATAACTCATTTCACCCATTTGAAGACGATATTTTGAGGAAAATTGGCCTAACTAGCCGGTGTCTTAAAATATTGACTAGGTATGTAATGAGTTCGGATATTAGGAAGGGAAGGCAGGCACAAAAAGGTAACACATGGAAAAGGGAATTAATAAAACGAGCCACGTTCGCAAAATGTCTGAAGTTCCCCAATACAAATGCTTGAACAACAAGGAGCATTCGTAATATGATAAAAAAGGTACAAACTACCACACCGGGTACTTATATGATTACTTCAACTTTGGATAATAGCATATAAAAAATGTAATCAAGAACCGCATCACCTGCCTTCTCATTGAATTGCGAGGACATTTGGAACAATAAATAGATCATATCGCATATATTCCGAGATATGCCACGGCACGATTTGAATTCACGCGATGCAGGCAGACAACGCTCATTGGTTGTGAAGAATCGTACGATGTAGGTCAACGTCACGGGTGTACGAATTGGGAATTCACATTACCAAATATTCGTACAATGTATACTCCAAATCGTGTACAACGATACAACTGCACATATTTAATAAATAAATACACACATCGAAAACGCAAACATTTCTGAGATAGGAAACTATGAATTCTCACAAGAAATAATAACCCCAGTTTTCCTACCGGTCCGGAAAGATTCATAACTTAAGCAACATCAAATTAACATTACAAGCTACAAGTTGTAAGTTAGTAACTGTAATGTGTAGCTGCAATACTAGCGTAAGAAAAATTATTTACCTGCCACTGTAAACCGGTCCATGTAGTTGATTAAATTAACATAGCACAAAATAATCACAGTTATCCAATGCAACTTGGTCATTCCTGAAGTCCTGGCACGCATCGTAATAGAGTCACCCGACTCGTCAACACTGTTACAGTCACTATTTCTCACAAGTTGATGATGAGACTCATTGGGATGAATACCAACGCTTCCAACGGTCGCTGTTTCCATATTGAGGATTTTGAAGGTGTGCCTATCTGATAAAATATTTTGAGCAGGCATTGGCAAAAAACTGTGATGTTGGTGACACAACAAATTTGAGATAACGATCACTTATCCACTGCCCTCGGTAACGCCCACTAATCCCCCGAATGCCTTTATGACGTGCATTTGGATCACTGATCCACGCACTTCTAAGAAAATTCATGCATTTTTAGCAGTTCAATGAAAATCCGTAGAGGTCTCCACTGTTCCCTTAAATAAATTGAAAGCGGTCACATGACCAAAACATATGCGATTGCGGTGTTTGTAATCAATTGTGGAAATCAACAAGTAAGACTTATCAGTTCTCATCGAATGCTTAACCAACTACTATTTCGTTGCTGTAGATAGGATTCCCAAAGGTAAGTTTAGCAGTGTGAATAAAACGCAATGCAGTTAGTTACTCGTTTGTCTAGTTGATAAATGTGGAATAGCCCAGTCGTATTATGTGGAATATATCTAATAATTATTTTTTTATCGTTCTCATACGACAGATAAACATGACGTCAGAGAGATTAAAAACTTTGCATCGCCATTTAAGCTGTAGACAACCCATTATAACTGCTGTATCCTTATTATTTAATATACATAACAAATAAAGAGTGACATTTCAGACAACTGTGCTTACTCCTTGACCTATTATAGTACCCAAATCAGGTTTCTGCTACCACATATCCTACATACACATCAAACGAATTTCGCTACACACTGGACAACAATAAACTGACTAGAAGTCAGAGACAGTTTTATGAAGACAACGGTTACCTGGTCATACCAGGCATAGTAGATGATGACCTCATTGAAGAATGCAGGTTATATATTGTTCTATGAAATGATTTTTTTGTTAACATTTCCGTTTCCATTGTGAAAATAATGCCCTTTGTTTGTGCAAAGGTTACGATTTCTGGATTACTGCGATGGACGAGTGCCGAAAGGAAATGTCACCGTAATGAAGGACATTTCCCTTTTAAAAACTGATGCCAAAGGAGAGTATTTAATAAATAAATTGCAAAATATCGTTTGGGATGAAGTTTTCGCAAAATACTTCCTTTTAAATAAGGTAAGGATTTTTCTTTTTTTTACCAGAGTTCATGAAATCTCAGTAGATTATATATTTGGTTCTATGTGATGGAAAAGGTCTAGAATTTAACCACTTCTCCGTTTGTAAAATTCTAACTACTGCATCTAAAGGTAGCAATTGCCCTTGTACTTTACTAATCAAGACATTCTCTCATCTTGCTCTTTCCTTTTCAATTAAGCACAGCTGGTGGATTTTTCTAACTTTTTGGTACATTTCTTTTAAGCGAAATATTCATATACTAATTTTTTATTGTATTCCTAATGTGTAAGTAAGATGTCAGAACTATTTTTATGTTTTTCGTTTGATTTATAGCAATTTAATACAACTGGAAAGAACTGCAAGAAAACCTGTCACAATTACTTTACATTCTTCCATCTTCTTCTCTCGTCCACCTTTGCAATCATCTCATCCATTACCCATGGTTTCCTTATCCTTTTCTCGTTAACGGTCCCAATAGTGTCTTCAGCGGCTTACGATATCACTTTCTTGATACATTCCCATTTTTCTTCGATAGTACCCAGCTCTTTACCGTCATCCATCATTTCCTCTACAGTCTGCTGATACTCCTTCCTTGTTAATCCATTTAATAATTCTATGTTCCATTTCCTACCCAGCCGCCCCTGCCTTATGTTTTGAAACGGACGGAACATTTCATAACAACTAATTTGTGGTCTGAGTCCGCATCCACTCCTGGGAAACTGTGCGAATCACTCAGTTCCTAAACCTGTGCCTAACCATAAATCTAGCTGATACCTTTCTGAGTCACCTGGCATTCTCCATGTACACCTACGCCTTTTGTGGTATCTAAGCTATGTGTTGGTGATGACTAACCCGTGTCCTGCAGAATTCAATTGCTTTCTCCCCGCGTTCATTCCTCATGCCTAACCCATAGTCCCCCACCTCACCACCATCTCTTCCTTCGCCTACCATCGCATTCCAATCCCCCATCACTATCAAATGTTTCCCTGCAGGAACACACGCGATTATATCCTCTAACTCATCGTACATCCTATCGACTTCTTCCTCCTTGTGGTTGCTCGGTGGCATGTATACCTGAACAATGACCAAGTTTGTCAGTTCAGCTTTAATCTCTACGAGTAATATTTTATCCGTTGCTTGCTCTATGTTGACTGCATTTCTCTCTGCCTCTTTATTTAATGTTACGGCAATGTCTCATTGGCTCTCGTCCCACCGCTGTATATTATTCTATAATTATCACTCCAGTAATCCCCGCTATCCTTCCATATCACCTCGCATAGACCTACCTAAAACATCAAGATTGCCTCTTTCCATCTCTCGCTTAATATTTTCTAATTTGCCTGTCCTCAACATTGTCCTGACGTTCCATGTTCCTATTCTAACTACTTTCGTCTTCTATCCTGCTGCTGTTATTTCTCCCTTGCAAGGGTTTCGTGGGATGATGACCGTGGAAGCCTTGCCTCCCCCCCTGCCGGGCACGACACACGGCCGCTTGGGCCAAGTCCTGTACTTGCCAGGACTCATATTCTCTTTAGTGCCCATCATTACATTCCTGGGAATGATAATTGAGGTGGTTCCTCAATAATATGTATAATAATAATAATACCTTTAATTTCCCCGAAGATCATGTTGCAAAAATACCAAGTGGATGGAATATGTACATGAGGCACATCAAAAAGGAGTAAAATTCATACAGACTCAATTGAGATACAAAATATGGCACTGGTAATTACATTACATTTAGCAAAAACACACACACAAATTAAATGAAACACACACTAATATCCAACAAAAATCACGGAGAATTGCTTTAAACTAAAAGTATGAACTGAAACATCTGGAATAATGATGAGATATTCATCCACCAGTAGACTATGCTATATAGATATCTTTTTAATTTATGTTTGAATGCAGTAGTCCTCTTAGTATCCTTTATACTTTTGGGTAATTTTTTATATAGCCTGATACCCAATTCCCTGATTTTAATGCTTTATTTCTAATCTTGCCACAATGGATGTTATGCCTTCCTCTGGTGTAATGATGATGATAGTCAGAGTTAGGGGAATAATTGTCGAGGTTGTTTTTATATACTACCTTGATCAAAAAGTTCCCGGAATTTATTCAGAAAATTAAAAATACAAGTTTATTCATCTAAATCTATATTGTCCCCTTCAAAGTAATCCCCATCGACTGCAACACACTTATGCCAGCGCTTGATCCAATCCTCGAAACATTTTTTATATTCGGTTTTCGGTATGTCCATCAGTGCTTCCTGCGATTTTTCCATTACTTCCTCTCGGCTGCTAAAACGCGTTCCCCGTAATGGTTTTTTAACTCGATTGAACAGAAAGAAGTCACAGGGAGCCAAATCAGGTGAATTCGGTGGCTGTTGGATGGTATTTGTCGCATTTTTCGTCAAAAAATTACGAATAATGATAGCACTGTGCGACGGTCTCGACGCACTGTGCGATGATTTCTGGTCTCTTTCGGCGAATTGCTTCACGCAAACGTCTCATAACGCCCAAATAATACTCTTTGTTTACTGTCTGGCCTTCTGGCAAAAATTCATGATGCACTACACCGTTGTAATCCATGAAAACCGTCAGCATTGCCTTCTTTTTTGACTGAAAACGACGTGGTTTTTTTGGTCTCGGCTCATTTGGTGAACGCCATTCACTTGCCTGATGTCTGGATTGTGTGTCGTACTCATAAACCCACGTCTCGTCTCCAGTAATGATCCTTTTGATGAATGTGGGATCGGATTCAGCCTCGCAAATCATGTCTTTTGCGACGTCAACACAGTCTCTTTTTTGCATGAAATTGAGGTCTTTTGGCACCAACTTTGCTGCTACACGACGGAAACCCAAATCATTAACCACAATGTCTTGGGCGGATCCATAGGCAATGTTCAAGTCCTCCGCTATTTCTCTGATGGTTAATTTGCGGTTATTGACCAACATTTCTTTTACTTTATCAAATTTTTCACCGACTTTCGATGTCGATGGTCTGCCACTGCGTTCATCATCTTCGATTGACTCACGACCACTTCTGAACCGCTCGTGCCACTGGTAAACGAACGTTTTTTTTAGAGAACCGTTGCCGAAACACTTTTCCAACATTTCCAACGTCAGTGCGCCACTAAATCCGTTTTTTACGCAAAATTTAATACAAGTTCGTTGTTGCAAATTTAAATCCATTTCTGCAATTGTAAAAAATCGCCAACACACACAGAGATTGATGTACTCTTGGCTACGTAACTTTTGCAAATGTCAAGTTATGACACTAAGATTTAAAGGGAATATCAACAACCGATGTACCAATTTAACAAAAAAAACAGAACTCAAATCGGAACGATGGGAGCGCCACACGGTGGTTATTCCGGGAACTTTTTGATCAAGGTAGTACAGAATTAAACACATAGTATAAATGCACGGGAGTGATAGGAAATTTGATTCCTGGAAATTAGACCTTGATGGTGCATTATGAGGTTTCCTGGTTATTATTCTAATGGCTTTCTTTTGCATTTTAAAGATGGTTAGAGAAATGGCAGCTGAGCCCCAAAATATTATTCTATAGGTTATATTTGAATCCATTTCCCCATAGTATAAATTAAATAGTATTGTTTTGCTCGTAGTGCCATGCAGCTGTCTTAATAAATTGCTAGTGGAACTGAGCTGAAGGGCTTCTACATGTGTATCCTAAGAAATATTTATACAAAAAAATGCCTAAAAATTTACATCGTTATTGCTCAATTGATAGGTCATTAATTTTCACCAGCAGGCTACCTGTCACATTCTTATTGCGTGAAAAGTGCACCATTTTATTTTTATTTACATTCAAATCCAGTTTACTACTCTTTCTATTTATATACCAGTACTATTCTTTCATGTATTACTTCTTGACAGTTTCATAAAAGGTTCATGCTTCAGGTTTAAGGGGCATGGTAACCCAGTAGGTATTGCGGTGCCCCTGAACGGAGGACCAAGATTCAATGGTAAGGCAATCCTCTGGGAACCCTCATTCCTTTGCACAAGCACAACCACAAAAACCTATGACAATGTCTATGCAGTATTTCATCATAATATCTTGTTCCTTAATGACATGGACCAGGGCGCAATGCACATGAATACAAATAATGGCATGATAATGTGTGTACAATTTCATCATAACATCTTGTTCTTTAAAAGTCCATAAAATTTCTTAGCATAAGAGGAAGCCTAACTGGCCATAGCATTTGACCAGACATCAAGGGGTCCTATAAAAGGCATATAATTTTTACTCTTGGAAGTAGTGTTTCAAAGCATATTAGCATATGACTCTATTAAAGTTACTGTCACAGCATTTCCAGCAGTTTCTTTGGATTATGAAATATGAATATGTTGATTTTTAAAATCAGATAGTGATAACGCAACTCATTTATTTATTCAGATGCTGGATTATGTGGAATGTTTTACTGGCCCCAATATCATGGCAATGCACACCATGCTGATAAACAAGCCTCCGGACTCGGGAAAGGAGACTTCCCAGCATCCACCTCACCAGGCAGGTGTATCTCCGTTGCAAAAGTCATTCCATCTTTTGTTGATCATTTTTTTCCTCAACAAAAGCTACTCATATTGTGTGATATGCTATGTAAGTCTTCCATTTGAGTGAATTTTGAGAAGGTTTCAATCCTCTAAATCATGGATGGCCATGTCCATATGGGCTTTAAATGGTTGATCTGGTAAATGAGAATATGGGCTTTCTAGACCACTCTAGGAGGAGACAAATTATTTTAGACCACACTTGGTATGCAAACACTAGCAGTAGCTAAAGATCAAAAGTGAGTTCTGACATAAAAATGTCTTTCTCTGACATCAGGATTTACATTACTTCCCATTCCGCCCTGCTGACAGAATTGTGGCATCATGGACTGCGATGGAAAAGGTCACCAAAGATAATGGATGTTTATTTGTTGTGCCAGGGAGCCACAAAGGAGTTTTGTTGAAGCATGAATATCCAAAGTTAAAGGTATGAAATTTAATACTCCGTAATGCATAATCATGCTCAGCATTTTTGCCTCTAGGAAGTTTAGGAGTGTTATATATGCGTACTTGGCTCTAATTATACTTGTATTTTATCATTAAATAATATTGACTCTGTTTGTGGCATTATAATTTGTTGAACTGTAAAAGCAATTTCTAAGAAAGAAAAGATCATATTTCTGAGTCTCATGCCTAGGAATTTATTGGATTGTCCTTTCCTTACGGTTGCAATTCACCTGTTTGCCTGAATTGTCTTTCATTCCATGTGCTTCAAAATTTGTATTTTGTATTTGCACGACTCTATTAATGTGATTATTATTGAGTTTCTAAGTTCAAGGCTTTAAATGGTTGTTCTGGTAAATTAGAATCCATAATCGTTTTTGCAATATTTCTAAGTGCACTATATTATACCATGTGTCTGAATGGTGAATATTTATTAAAGTTAATTATCATGCTCACTAAATCTACTAATTCAATCAACCAAAAATAAATGCATTCGCAGATGGATGTGTTGGTAGGTAGGTACCGGACATTCAGTTGTACCACAGTGAGGCCTGAGGGGTCACCAGAAATATGTCATTGATTACACTCCTATCCACTTTTAATAAATGGAATGCAGTCAAGGATTGACTTTGACAATAGTATGGTTTTAAGAAAGATTCATGTATATTTTTGTAAGCAATTATACCTCGGATATTTTTCATTGCTTAAAATCAAATTATTCTCTTAGGTACACCTTGAGTTATTAAGAATCATGATGTAATTCTTAGACTGAATAAGGAATGCATTTTAGCTATTGCTTGGTGCATCCTTTCCCAGATAAGATTTCATTGGCATTGTATTTTGACTGTACCAGCAAGCAACCTTTTGTTGAAAGGCTGATTTGGACTGACAAATGATCTCGTACTGCTCTCACTGGAGTGTGGAGTCATGCTTTTCTAGAAGGCAGGGAGATCTAAGATGCCTACTTGCATCACTGCATCTCATATCCCAGATAGCTACAAGTAGTCTGTTTGGAAGTCCACCAGCCATCGCCCTGTCACCAATGGTGAAATGAATGCTTGAAAAAAGAATATGCAGCCCAACTATTGGCATGGTGCAGATCATTAAGGCACCAGAGAAATTCAAACTTGGGTGATGCCTTGTTCAGCGTGAATTGCTTCGCTATAGTTCAGAATTGAGGTATGAATATTGTCAAGTGGGGAGAAAAATAAATCCTCATGTTCTGCATGTAAAACTTACCTTAGGGTTCATGGCAACACCTGGTTTTGGCACAGATTGTGCCAAATTAAGGGTAGGAAAGGTTTGTCAGTTCTATTCAAGTCACCCCTCATGCATCATTGAAAGAAAAGATATTTTGCATTAAGATTTGAAGGAATGGTAATGGTGGGGGAGTATCATTTTTAGTGCTCCATCCCTTAATGTTTCCTCTCGCAAATCTTTTAGTATGGTGTGAACAAGGCTTACCATGGAATACAAGGACATGAAAATGTGAAGAGATTGGAGCTGCCAATGGAAAAGGGTGACACTGTGTTTTTTCATCCAATTCTCATCCATGGTTCTGGCATCAATAGAACGAAGGTATGATAATGGTTAAGGAATTCTGCATCATAAAGTTATATTCAGTAGTAAAATAAATGCTTTGATAAGTATTATGATCTATACATTTATCCATTAATCATGTTGGTGTGCATTTAGCTTTGTGATTGGTTTTGTGTCCTCTTTGAAGTTTGATGGAATCTCATTATCCTCAACTTCATGTAGTTCTAAGTTGTGCTCATGAAAGAAATAAGAAGTTTTTTTTATGGAAGGATAGGGTTAGGCTCGATGAATAAAATTGGGGAAGTGATGTAGCATTTGAGATTTTGAAAAGAATGAATGCGAGATGGATAAGGAAGAATTTTAAAGTGAAGTGCAATTACATGGAGAGTGAAAATTAGTGAATGATGTTGGATAATATTTGGGACTGAAGTTGATCAAAATTTAAGAAAGGGGTGGGTAAGTTATAGTCATCATCATCATCACCAATGTTTTAATTCCGAGATTGCTTTGATGCAGCCTTCAACCTTTCTCCTTTCAGTGTCAATGCCCTGCCTGGCAGTCTCTCTGTTATACATCCTCGTGAATTTGTCTTCTGTACTTGTCTCTTCCTCTTCCTTTATGAGATCTTCCCTCCCATTATGTTTCTATCCACCCATTGTGCCTCTAGGTCTATTTTTAATCCATCTTGTTCCTGTCTTTGCCGTTGAATGCTCTTCATGCGGTCCTTTCCTCCTCTGCAGCAGCAGCAGTTTACACTCACAACGTGATGTGATTCATCAATCTATGGTGAAATGTTGCAATCCATGACTCTTCCATTTTTTATATTGACTGGTGGTTAAAAAAATACAAAGGAATTGATTGTTGTTAATGCATTTATTCTATATGACAACATGTGTATTATTATTATTTTATACTTTCTCTTACTGATCATGTTCTATGTTATGTACTTAACCAGCAGAAAAATAGCGTCGTTATTATTATTATATTTTCCATTAGGGATGCGGTGCTTGCAAATAAGCACTCTGGTAATGTCAGATGTATTCCTTTGCTCGTTTTTATATTGTATTATTTGATGTGGTTTAGCAATTTTTATGCAATGAACCATGTGCTATGTGATGTCATCCCATGGCTTATTATTATTAGGTAATCTACCGGTTAAGGTAGGTTTTCGGATGGACACGCCTATCAAATAAATATTGAATAAATGAAAAACTCCAATAGCCGTAAACAGTTAACCTTTCTAAATATATTACGAAGGTGATTAGTTGGCTTACGCCCCAAGTCAAGACTGGGGTAAAAGGTAAAAAAGGAAAGGGAAAAGAAGGTGAATACGTATACACGTATTTCAGCTACAAAGTAGCCCTCTTCAGCGTACTGAAGGTGAATCGTCACAACAATACAAGTCGAAGTGGAGTTTAAGACTGTTTACGGCTATTGGAGTTTTTCATTTGTTCAATACGACTAGCCGTAAGAGCTCCATTCCTATCAATATCAAATTTTATATTTTGTAACTCCAAAAAAAGCCCAATCCGGCAACCTACTCTTCATCAGGCCCCTCTTCATATCTGTGTACTTCCTTCCTCCCTTCATCCCATTCAACATCCCTGCCCTTTCCTTGCTTGCCCAACATTCTCCCCTCTATTACCTTCTTCAACATCCCACGTCCGCTCAATACGCCTTTCATCCATTTTTCCTGCATCCATAGGATTTATCCCAACAAACCCCTCCCCTCACCCACCATCTCCAGTACTTCCTCATTTGTTTTCCTTTCGGTCCATTTCACCTTCTCCATTCTTCTCCAAAACTACATTTCAAAAGCCTCCAATCTACGTCTATCCTCCTGTTTCAGCGACCACGTTTCCTCGCCGTACATAGCTCCATATCAAAGTTTTTGCGACTCTTTTCTTAACCTCTCTACTCAACATCCCCATCATCAACTCCCTCCTCCTAGCCTAGCGCAATTCTTCTCCTTACGTCCCTACTGCATTGACCGTGTTGGTCCAAAACACTTCCAAGATACGTAAACTGTTCTACCTGCTCTATTGTTTCCCCTCCTATTTTAATAGCTTAGCCTTTTTCTTTCTGAAAAATCGCATAACCTTTGTTTTATTAATATTGATTCTCATCCCATATTTATCGCACTGAACCTCCAGTTCGCTCAACAATTCTTGCAGCCCCTCGGCTGACTGAGCAACTAATGCTTGGTCATCAGCAAACCTAACCGATTTTACGAATTCCCCTCCGACTTTCATTCCTACCTCCAGTTCTTCCCATGCCTCTTTAATCATTTCCTCCACATATACGTTGAACAGCACCGGTGAAAATGGGGAACCCTGCCTTACACCTCTTCCTAACACTGCCCAAACTCTCCGTTCCCCAATCGCACCTGAGCAGTCTGAGACATGTACAGGTTGCGGATCAGTCTCCTGTCCCTCCAATCAAAAACATGCATTAATTTGTCCCAATTCACTCTATCAAACGCTTTTTCGAAATCTTCAAAACAGGCAATTACGTCCTGATACAATTCTATATTCCTCTCGATTAGTGATCTCTTTACTGCAATGGCATCGCACGTACCTCTCCCCTTTCTAAACCCAAACTGATCATCCCCTAAGTAATCATTTGCCTTGCTCTCTATCCTTTTGTTGATGATCCTGAGAATAACTTTAGCTGCGCAGGATATTAAGCTGATTGTTCTGTAATCCTCACATGATGTAGCCTTTGCCTTTTTTGGAATAGGAACTAACACCGATCTCACAAAATCTTCCGGCCAGATTCCTTCCTCATAGATACTACGAATCAGTCCATATAGTCTGCTTCCCATATTGTCCTAAAAATTTCAATATACTCACAGGTATGTTGTCTACCCCCATGGCCTTATTTGTTTTCATCTCCTTTAATGACCTTTCTATTTCATCTCAGAGTATGCCTGGACCTAAGCCATCTTTATCTAAGTCATGTTCTTTTTATAAGTCTAACCTTCTCGGCCTAAGTTCTCTACCGTACAGTGTTTCTATACATTCCTTCCATCTCTCTTGGATTTGATCTGGTTCAGTTATTATCTTCCTCCACTTATCTTTAACTGTTAGCCCAGGTCTTGCCATCTTATTTCCTGATAATAACTTAACCTTGCTGTACTACCTTGAACAAAAAGTTCCCGGAATAACCACCGTGTGGCGCTCCCATCGTTCCGTTTTTTTTGTTAAATTGGTACATCGGTTGTTGATATTCCCTTTAAATCTTAGTGTCATAACTTGACATTTGCAAAAGTTACGTAGCCAAGAGTACATCAATCTCTGTGTGTGTTGGCGATTTTTTACAATTGCAGAAATGGATTTAAATTTGCAACAACGAACTTGTATTAAATTTTGCGTAAAAAACAGATTTAGTGGCGCACTGACGTTGGAAATGTTGGAAAAGTGTTTCGGCAACGGTTCTCTAAAAAAAACGTTCGTTTACCAGTGGCACGAGCGGTTCAGAAGTGGTCGTGAGTCAATCGAAGATGATGAACGCAGTGGCAGACCATCGACATCGAAAGTCGGTGAAAAATTTGATAAAGTAAAAGAAATGTTGGTCAATAACCGCAAATTAACCATCAGAGAAATAGCGGAGGACTTGAGCATTGCCTATGGATCCGCCCAAGACATTGTGGTTAATGATTTGGGTTTCCGCCGTGTAGCAGCAAAGTTGGTGCCAAAAGACCTCAATTTCATGCAAAAAAGAGACTGTGTTGACGTCGCAAAAGACATGATTTGCGAGGCTGAATCCGATCCCACAGTCATCAAAAGGATCATTACTGGAGACGAGACGTGGGTTTATGAGTACGACACACAATCCAGACATCAGGCAAGTGAATGGCGTTCACCAAATGAGCCAAGACCAAAAAAACCACGTCGTTTTCAGTCAAAAAAGAAGGCAATGCTGACGGTTTTCATGGATTACAACGGTGTAGTGCATCATGAATTTTTGCCAGAAGGCCAGACAGTAAACAAAGAGTATTATTTGGGCATTATGAGACGTTTGCGTGAAGCAATTCGCCGAAAGAGACCAGAAATCGTCGCACAGTGCGTCGAGACCGTCGCACAGTGCTATCATTATTCGTAATTTTTTGACGAAAAATGCGACAAATACCATCCAACAGCCACCGAATTCACCTGATTTGGCTCCCTGTGACTTCTTTCTGTTCAATCGAGTTAAAAAACCATTACGGGGAACGCGTTTTAGCAGCCGAGAGGAAGTAATGGAAAAATTGCAGGAAGCACTGATGGACATACCGAAAACCGAATATAAAAAATGTTTCGAGGATTGGATCAAGTGCTGGCATAAGTGTGTTGCAGTCGATGGGGATTACTTTGAAGGGGACAATATAGATTTAGATGAATAAACTTGTATTTTTAATTTTCTGAATAAATTCCGGGAACTTTTTGATCAAGGTAGTATAGAGCACCAATTTCCCCCTTTGTCTGCAAACTTTCCATATCCTTGCATTGCGTTTTCCACCATTCTTCTTTCGCTTTATTTGTGGCCCTTCTCAATTTATTGTTTAATTCTTTATACTTCATTTTGCCGAACTCTGTGTTTACATTCTTCCATCTTCTTCTCTCATCCATCTTTGCAATCATCTCATCTGTGACCCATGGTTTCCTTATTCTTTTCCCGTTAATGGTTCCTATAGTGTCTTTTGCTGCTTCCGATATCCCTTGCTTGATGCATTCCCTTTTTTCTTCAATTGTACTCAGTTCTTTACCGTCATCCATTATTTTCTTTACAGCCTGCTGATACTCCTTCCTCGTTAATCCATTTAATGCTTCTACGTTCCATTTCCTACCCTGCCACCCCTGCCTTATGTTTTGAAACGGACGGAACATTTCATAGCAACTAAATTGTGGTCTGAGTCCGCATCCGCTCCTGGGAAACTGTGCGAATTCATCACACTGTTCCTAAACCTGTGCCTAACCATAATATAATCTAACTGATACCTTTCTGAGTCACCTGGCATTTTCCATGTACACCTACGCCTTTTGTGGTGTCTAAACCATGTGTTGGTGATGACTAACCCGTGTCCTGCGGGATTCAATTGCTTTCTCCCCGCGCTCATTCCTCATGCCTAACCCATTGTCCCCCACCTCACCACCATCTCTTCCTTCGCCTACCGTTGCATTCCAATCCCCCATCACTATCAAATGTTTCCCTGCAGGAACACACGCCATTATATCCTCTTAACTCATCATACATCGTATCGACTTCTTCTTCCTTGTGGTTGCTCGGTGGCATGTATACCTGAACAATGACCAAGTTTGTTGGTTCTGCTTTAATCTCTACGAGTAATATTTTATCCGTTGCTTGTTCTATGTTGACTACGTTTCTCCCTGCCTCTTTATTTAATGTTAAGGCAATGTCTCATTGGCTCTCGTCCCGCCGCTGTATATTATTCTATAGTTATCCGTCCAGTAATCCCCGCTATCCTTCCATATCACCTTGCATAGACCTACCTAAAACATCAAGATTGCCTCTTTCCATCCCTTGCTTAATATTTTCTAATTCGCCTGTCCTCAACATTGTCCTGACGTTCCATGTTCCTATTCTAACTACTTTCGTCTTCTGTCCTGATGTTGTTATCTCTCCCTTGCAAGAGTTTCGTGGGATGACGGCCGCAGAAGCCTTGCCTCCCCCCCCTGCCGGGCACGACACACGGCCGCTTGGGCCGAGTCCCATAGTTGCCAGGATTCATATTCTCTATAGTGCCCATCACTACACTCTTGGGAATGATAATTGAGGTGGTTTCCCATTGCCTTCATCAATCCAATGGCTTATGATGTTAAAACTATGGGTACTTGTCCAGATTCATTTCATATCCTGCCGTGAAGTTTAAATTCGAATGTAACTGTTTAAGTTGATTTTTCAGACAAAGGTAAGCTACATTACATGCGCATGCTATGTTAAAATTTTTATAATAATATCAGGTTTCACAAAAACTGTTAAATAATGGTTACATTCGTATTTTTTTATAGCACTGTAGTCAAGCAAATGGATGAAAAGTATTTGTTGATATTTATTAGAAGTGTCAAATTTTGCCTCAAGATATTTATCATGGTTTATGGAAAAATCTTTAAGTGTTGTCAAGAAGTTTTTTCCTGTGTTTCAAATGTCTTGTATTCTTTCCCTGGTTTAGTAAACTGAAATTGAGCCGTTTCCACGGCTTCTCCCCCTAACCGATTCCCCCGGTTGAGAAGGCCAATTGAAGAGGGCCCCAATCGACAAATCAAAAAGGCCCCCGGGTATATATATCGGGGAAAAACCCGAAGAGCGGGCTGTTGCGAGAGGGAAGTCGACGGACTCCACGCCTCCGTCTCTAGTCGCCGCCGGTAGCACGGTATCTTCCCCCCCCTCCTTTACCTTACCTTCTCCCGGACCATTCCGTCAATCCCGGACCATTCAAGATATTTATCATGGTTTATGGAAAAATCTTTAAGTGTTGTCAAGAAGTTTTTTCCTGTGTTTCAAATGTCTTGTATTCTTTCCCTGGTTTAGTAAACTGAAATCAAAGTCAAGAAACTGCGGGAGATGCCGCAACAGTAACTATTTACGGAGTCATCCGCTATGTGTGTATTGTAATGCAACAATTTCAGAGAGTAAAAATCATTTGCCTTGACCGGGATTCGAACCCGGATCCCTTGATATCCAGCCGAGTGCTTTAACCATTTAAGCTACCAAGACGTCCTCTTAGACTCTGAAATTTTGGGGGCTTTAAAGGAACAAGATGTTGTGACGAAATACCGTACATACAATGTCACAGGCATTCGTAGTCGTGCGTGACGCGCCACAGTCCACGATGTTAATAAAGCCAATTTCAAACACTTAGGCTGTTCATTTCAAGAAACTGCGGGAGATGCCGCAACAGTAACTATTAACGGAGTCATCCGGAGGCTCAGTGAGACATAGGTATTTTTAAAGAGCAACAAATTCTGATTTTGAAATGTTTCATGGAATGTTATAATCTTACTACCTTGATCAAAAAGTTCCCGGAATTTATTCAGAAAGTTAAAAATACAAGTTTATTCATCTAAATCTATATTGTCCCCTTCAAAGTAATCCCCATCGACTGCAACACACTTATGGCAGCGCTTGATCCAATCCTTGAAACATTTTTTATATTCGGTTTTCGGTATGTCCATCAGTGCTTCCTGCGATTTTTCCATTACTTCCTCTCGGCTGCTAAAACGCGTTCCCCGTAATGGTTTTTTAACTCGATTGAACAGAAAGAAGTCACAGGGAGCCAAATCAGGTGAATTCGGTGGCTGTTGGATGGTATTTGTTGCATTTTTCGTCAAAAAATTACGAATAATGATAGCACTGTGCGACGGTCTCGACGCACAGTGCTATCATTATTTCTGGTCTCTTTCGGCGAATTGCTTCACGCAAACGTCTCATTACGCCCAAATAATACTCTTTGTTTACTGTCTGGCCTTCTGGCAAAAATTCATGATGCACTACACCGTTGTAATCCATGAAAACCGTCAGCATTGCCTTCTTTTTTGACTGAAAACGACGTGGTTTTTTTGGTCTTGGCTCATTTGGTGAACGCCATTCACTTGCCTGATGTCTGGATTGTGTGTCGTACTCATAAACCCACGTCTCGTCTCCAGTAATGATCCTTTTGATGAATGTGGGATCGGATTCAGCCTCGCAAATCATGTCTTTTGCGACGTCAACACAGTCTCTTTTTTGCATGAAATTGAGGTCTTTTGGCACCAACTTTGCTGCTACACGGCGGAAACCCAAATCATTAACCACAATGTCTTGGGCGGATCCATAGGCAATGTTCAAGTCCTCCGCTATTTCTCTGATGGTTAATTTGCGGTTATTGACCAACATATCTTTTACTTTATCAATTTTTTCACCGACTTTCGATGTCGATGGTCTGCCACTGCGTTCATCATCTTCGATTGACTCACGACCACTTCTGAACCGCTCGTGCCACTGGTAAACGAACGTTTTTTTTAGAGAATCGTTGCAGAAACACTTTTCCAACATTTCCAACGTCCGTGCGCCACTAAATCCGTTTTTTACGCAAAATTTAATACAAGTTCGTTGTTGCAAATTTAAATCCATTTCTGCAATTGTAAAAAATCGCCAACACACACAGAGATAGATGTACTCTTGGCTACGTAACTTTTGCAAATGTCAAATTATGACACTAAGATTTAAAGGGAATATCAACAACAGATGTACCAAATTAACAAAAAAAACAGAACTCAAATCGGAACTATGGGAGCGCCACACGGTGGTTATTCCGGGAACTTTTTGTTCAAGGTAGTATACAACATTTCATATTGTGAATACCACCGTATAAATAGTTGTTCTGGAACCATAGTGTTTCAGTTCCAGTTCTAATATCAAGAACCAGTGGAACTAGGGCCAAAGGAAGAAATTAGCTCATCACTGCTATCAAGTCAGGGTTTGAACGTCATGGCAGGGAATAAAATGGAAGTGTGAAACATGTTAAATCTGCCCCTTTGCTTAATTTTCTCTCTCAAACAAAGTACCAATTCACTGTTATGATAAATATGACATTTCAATTGGAGATTATAAAATGTTCCTTGGGGTTTGGCTGTTGTTACTTATTTCATTAGCTCCCATTTAGACATCAGGGCATATAATGAGAAACCAAATAATCCTTTTAATTCTTCACAGGGATTTAGAAAGGCCATATCTTGCCACTATGCAGCTTCCGAATGTGAGTACATTGATGTCCATGGGACTATACAGGAAGAGGTGGCAATGGAAATTGAAGATATGGCAAAGAAGATGGGCTTCGTCATGGATTTCCAGGTAACAAACATTTGCAGCAATTTTTGTCACTTTGTCCTCATTATGTTTAGCGGTAGATGATTTCAAATTAATTGTGAAACTGCCCCTGACAATTAGTTTATCATCATTAATTTAAAATGTCAAAAGTGATCATTTCTATTTTTATAAAATACATTGTTTTACTAGAAAAGAAAAATATAATCAAATGCAGTTTCTGGGAAGGTGAAGAATTTTTTCTCTCATTTGTGGGCTTATCTTTTGTCAATAGAAATGAGAGAAAAATTTTCAAAAAAAAGGCCAATTTTTAATTTACGCAATGTAATTTTAAATGAATGCCATATCTCGTGAAAAGCTTTTAGTTATGTTTTTCAAGCACATTAGGAAGTGTTATTCCATTGGTAGTTAGTTTATTTTTTTGAGTCCAAGCTTAGTTTAATTTGATCAAAGAAATGCAATCAGATCAAATAGGCACATCTTCAATAGCCACTACCTGCCTATTTAATTTTATTCACACGTGTTCCCACTCAAGATTAATGTGATTGGCTGAATTCTCATGACTTTTCAAGGCCAGGGATGGCAGACTTTTTCACAGTTGCATGATAGTGATGTTCCTCTACAAATGGATGTTGACAGTTCAATTTCACCCCTTTGAATCAACACCATAATGACCATAATGCTCTTCCGGAATGTACAATTTTTTCAACCAAGTATCCTCCTATTTTAATTTAGCTATGTGTTTCACATTTGTATTGGACCAGATTGGTGCACACATAAGCCAACAAAAATTTAACCATCGGAATCGCTTCACCCATAAAGATCAAAGAATATGAATAAATTAAGCAAATTTTTTACTGTATTCAACATCGGCGAGTCTTAATTCTCTTCAATTAGAATTTCTTTATATTCAGTCATTTCGAATTTAGAATTATTTGAAAGAAAGAAACTCTTGCTTGATTGCCAATGTCTACAACGAATGCAAATATGATATAGCTCTTGGGAAAAAATGTGTCTGCTAACTTTAGTTTGCACCCTAGGGTATACTAAATGCAAGCATACTAAAATTTCAAGTGTGCCATTAACATCAATCTCATAACTTAATAGATATTTTGTAATGAGTACATATTCAGCGAATTAGTTATTTATATAAAATTGTTATATCTTTCCTCAGGATGTTTGGAAGTACAGAAGCAGATTAGTTCGAGGTCAAGCAATTAATTTGTGATCTCTTGTTTTGTTACCAAAGGCTAGAGCTTTAAGATTTTGAAATATGACATATATTGTTGACCTGGGAAATATTTTACGAATTGTTATGTGTGGTCCCAGTTGGTATGATCTACTTTGTGATATTTGTGGGACTTATCACTGATAATTGTGGCCTGCTTTTGTGAGATGGAGGTAAAACACTCCAATGGATGTACGCTTCTCTATTCCTTATGAAACTGTAACACATCATGCATGCATGAGTACTTTGAAATAAAATTTTTTTATTGTACCACTGGTGTAATATGCATATCATAATCCACATGGATTGATAAATTTTGCATAAATAATTAGCTGTTAAAGGTTTATTTTTCTAAAATAACACTTGTTATATTGATTGACCACTTTAATTACTGATTGTAATGTGGAAAAAATAATTAAAATAACTTCCAAAAAATGCCTAATCATATGATTTTTCCTGCAAATTGCTTTTGTGTGTGTCAGCAGCTGATATGCTGTGGGTGAGTCATAGGTCAGATAAGACCTCTGTAAATTATGAGTCTGTGACCACATGAGTTAAGTCCAAGGGCAAGTATGACTCTGAGGAGGAGTCAGGTGCTGATGAGTGGGTGACCCTAGAGGGTCGAAGACCCTCTTGTGTCAAAATAAATATGAGGAGGTGAAGGGGGAGTGGATTGTCTGAGAAAGTGGAGGCTTCTGAGGGGACACAGCTGGGTGATGATATGTAAGTGACGGTGAGCCCAAAGGTTATTTGAAATAAACGAATTTCAAGTAAGACTGGTATCCTCATTTATTTGGCCAACCCTTTACTTGGGAAAAACGTTCTTTGTTGCTAGTTTGAAGACAAATGAGATATGACAATTCTGTCTTGCCAACCTACATAAAACAAAAATAATAAACAGAAGATGATATTTATGTCAATCGACTTTTTTTGATTGCCTTGATTCTAGGCACTCAATTTTATTCAATACAATTCAAGAATTGGACCTGGGTTTTATATTATAATACAGTTTTGACTCATTGTGTACAATTACCACAAAACTTGGGTAGTAAAATTTTGCATGGACTTGTTGATGCTGAGATGATTAAAAGATTGGCTGAACATTGTGTTGCATACAGTTTCAAAAACCATCAAAATTCTTCCTTTGCCTTCTTCAGCTATAAATTGTCAGTATTTTGGAATAACCATGTGCATAGTGAACTTCTTCAGCATAGCTAATTCAGTAAATGACCACAGATTTCATGAATGGCTTAGGACTTTTTTTATCCTCTTTAAATTTGATGTTACAATACATTATTACTAAGCTATGGTCAAAGTGCACGTCTGCTTCCTGAAACCTGTGCAAATTAATCACACTTCCTAAATCTGTGCCTAGCCATACGATAGACCATAGTCCACTGCCATTGTATACCAATTCCCCATCACCAAGTTCATGCCAGCAATTACATATATCTAACAGATTTTATACCCTTCGACTTCTTCCTCCCTATGATATCCTAGTGGCATATATACCTAAACAATAATCAATTTTATTGGTTCCATAAGTAACTTTAAACTTTTTTATCCTCTTGAATCTGATGATAAAATTCATTACAAATATATTATGATGTCTCTGCAATTGCTCCCTGGAAATTGTAAATTAATCTTGTATACCTACATTTTTTGTGGTGTCTAAACCAAGTTTAATTAAAAATTGGCAATTTTTTACAAAATAAGATTTATTACGACCAATTAAAATGTAACTACATCATCATCAGGTGTAACTTGACCGGATGTGATAAATCGTATTTTGTGGAAAATTGCTAATTTTTAAATAATCATATTCCCCCATATTACACCTGAAACATCTTTTTTTATTCTAAACCAAGTGTTGTTGATGATTACCTCCTGTAGAACTCGATTGCTTTCTCCACAGTCATTTCTCGTTCCTAAACCATAGTCCCTACCTCACTACTATCTCTTCTTTCACCTACTCCACCCTTGCATTCCAATCCTCCCATCACTTTCAAATGTTTCCCTCCAGGAACACCCACAATTACATCTTCTTAACTTATCATATACCCCGTTGTCTTCATATGTTCGCTTGGTGCCATGTAGATCTGAACAATGACAAGTTTGTTGATTTACTTCTACTAATAATATTCTATCAATCACTCTGTACTATGCTTCTTCCTACCTTCATATTCAATATTATTGCCACCTCTCGCCGACTCCCTTCCCCTCCACTCACTAGCTATCACTCTAGTAATCCCCACTATCATAACATATCAACTTGCACGGCCCTAAAATATTTACATTTCCTTTCCCCATCTCCCACTTCATATTATCCAATTACCAATCCTCAACATTGTCCTAACATTCCAAGTTGCCAGCCCATACACATAGCCCATTGGGCTGGGCCCTGTGGTTGCCAGGACTCATTTCTATTCATGGGATTAAAAGTCTAGGTTTTCCCCATTGCCTTTCTCAATGGTGTTTTCAATGAAATAACACCACTCAATGGCTACACTGCTGGGTTCAGATGCCTTTGCAACTGCCTCACTGAAGAATATAGATGGTCTGATGGAGGTCAATTCATATTAAATTTCAAGTTGCAATAATGTACCTATTAAAAAAAAATTAATGGTAAATAATATAAATTGTGAAATTAAAACACAAGTGCTTTATAATATGTATGTTGATTTTACATGATAATCCTGTATGAAAATGTTATCTCTTAAGATCCCATGATTTTATAATTATTTTAACTTTTTATGCAACACTTAGTTTCTGTTATTATTTTGATATCGTTGAAATTATATGAAAACCATTTTCTATGCCATGATGATACTCTCATACTACTTATAAGTTATCCTGTAGACTCCAGAGTTTGGAGACCAGAGTTTATCAGGAGCGGTACAATGTATGCACATTAGTATTAGCATAGGGATGACATCCCTGTTAGCCTAATGCATACTGTTTTGTGGCAACATAAGTGAGGTGAAATTAGACATGCTGCATTGTACAAATTTTAAGATTTATTTGGGAATATTTTTAGGTGGTTTTCTATCAAATATGAAAACTCTGTTGCCTAATACGGACTCAAAATGATGATATTATCAAAATTTGTAATCAATTTTCTATGCCAATGAAGGAAAAAATACTTAATATTCAGTATTTTTCCAGTGAATCAAGTTGTGCTTATTTTTTTAAGTTATACACATATTCCATCAACCCAAAAGAGGCACACATTGTTGGGCACATTTTGGAGTAAAAAAGTTCATCTCATGGGCCAGGAAATATGATATTCAGTTTAAAAATAAATGAACTCAATTTAATTTTTTTGTAATTATCTTTTTCAGCCATTTTTGCCTAAATTCTGGTGCCTATGATCAAATTACTGAAACAAACAAGGAGAAAATATTGTAAAACATCGATCAAAACCACATTGCTTTTATTCCTCAACTGCATCTTGAGACAAGTGAGCAGGTGCATTGTCACCAAGAAGATAGACACCTTTGGCGATCTTTCCATGCAGTTTGTTTCCAATTTGTTCAGCTGTGGGCAGTAATAAGCACCAGTGATGGTCTGACCCCAAGATGTTAAGATGACTTGACAACAGTACCAAAAAAGGACAGCATGACCTTCCCTGCAGACTTATGCACCTTAGCTTTCTTGGGAGGAAGTGAGTTGCTGTCATTCTACTCCTTGTTCAATTCTTTGGTCTATGGATCATATTGATAGATCCATTCATTATTACCAGGAAACCAAAATATCCTCATCTTGCTCCAAAAGATTTAACATCTCCATCGACTGGTCGCATTGTTTGCTTCTAAAAAGGAGTCGGCAGTTGTGGAAACCAGCAGACTGATACCCTTGGAATGTTTATTCTTTGTAAATAATTTTCCACATATGGCTGTAAATAAGATCAGCTTCATTCATGAGATCATAAGATCATCCATGTTAAGATCTTTGAAGCTTCCAAAATTTTCCCTTCATTCCATAGTTTCACTTACATATTGATAGATGTACACATCCTTCCAATCTCAACTAAGCTAAGCAGTAGCTACATTCCAATGACTAATATTCCACTTGTTCTGAACTAATGAAGCAAACAGAATTCTTATAGCTGAACCTTGTTTCAAATGAATTTTCAAGAAAAGCACAGGAGAAAAAGTTCCTTTATAATATACTCTATACTTTAGAGAGAATCCCTTGGCAACAAGTCTGCCTTTACAATGTAGTAACTTAACTTTTAAATTTAAATACTCATTCCCATGCAACAATTCTAACATCAGACAACCAACATCTGAGGTCACTTGCATTAAAATAGGATTTCATAAGCTTGAGCAAAGAGCAGTTAACGTATCTTGGAAATGTTTTAGACCAACATGGTCAAAGTAATAGGGACTACTTTTTTTTAGAGTAGGAGAAAAATTGCACTTGAGAGAGGTTTTCACAAGGAGGAGGGAGTTGATGATAGGGACGTTGAGTAAGG